>BEXV01000115.1:372428-384966 GCA_003118195.1 Hemicentrotus pulcherrimus
AGCCATGCTTTTTAGGGAACATGTCTTATCTGATGTTCTTCCACACTTGCATAATGAAAAATGATAAAGTTCACGAATTATTTTTCACCTCTTCCCACAACTCAACCTTCTCTTTAATGTAACAATGTTTTTTTTAAACAGTTTCAAAAGAACATATGATTTCACAAATGGTAAAATACAAAGAATAATTATATAATCAAATCACAGGTGCTCTGGTTGATTTTCTTGCAGTGCAGAGATGAAGGGGTTTTCTTTGAACATAGTTAATATGACCAGCTAATTTACATATTGTTTCATTAAACAAATCAGGAAAGAGAGAAAAATAAATGTTAAGAAACCTAGTAAAAGGGCAAAGGGTTACGTTTTTAATAAAAGAGAGACAGAATTAACCAGAAATAAATTATTAATTATCAGATTGAGCTGTAATTGTATTGATGAATCAATATATAATTTGCACAAGTGCATGAATTATGGAAAGATTTGCATGGTTGGGTTCACATATTGAAGAGAAGAAAGAACTACCGTATTTGCGCCCAGGTACATGGAAGCAGCATGGATGTAAAATTGAAAATGGAATATCAAGTTTATATTTTTGTAAAGGACTTAATTTTGATACGAACAGATACAAATTAAAATAAGTATCAAAATTGCAAGTGCTCGGATTAATTGTAAGCAGTGCAGAGGTGAAATTACTTTCCTTTACATGGAATATACCACTGGATATAAACTTACATACATTTTCCACAGATGAAGGAAAGAGAGGAAATTGTTTAATAAAAAACCAAGGGAGTACTTGAAGGACAGAGAGTTCAATTTCAAACAGACAGAATTGTCTATAAAAAAAAAAAATAACAATAATTACACCAGATAATGGCAGAAAGTGCTGTGATCGTAAAATTGTAAAACATATCCATAGACACAGTCTGCATGATTGTTTTCACACATTTAGGTAAAGACAAAATTAGTAACACTCTCAGTCTCTATGTAAGGGGTGTGGTGAGGAAAGAAGAAGTGATTCTGGTATTAGGCCCATCTAGTATAGCTTGCTAAACCCCACTTCAATAGCAAAACCATCACAGCAACTCACGCACAAACACTTCACTCGCTTTGGATAACTGAATCAGCTGCAGTGACTTCACGTAACAAGATTAGAATCCCTTCAAATAATGCAATAAATATGAAAGGCAAAGTATAGTTTCAGTCATGTCAATTTTGTCTATAACAAATCTAGTTTTACCCAAAATCCAAAGTCTAATGCCTAGTATAACGTCTATGTGGAACCAAAAGGGGATTAACTCTGTTTGAGGTATGTGTTAATGCCCTTCTGGCTCAAGATGTTTACATGTATCGCAAGTACATTTTTAAAGATTGTACATGTTTAATCAAATATCATGATCACATTTTTGTTATTTCCTGACATCTGAGAATGCTTTACTTTGCCTTTAAATAATACAAATACAGTGCAAAATACAAAATAAGAGCGTGCAAGACTGTGCTGGAAAGAGATGCGCAAGTTGCTGAAAACAAATCAAGAATTAACCATGCAAAGAAACAGTAAAACCCTTAGAAAATAGTGTACATGCAAGGTCTTATATTGAAAGTGCTACATTTTCAAAAGAAGCCTCCAAAGTGATGGCATAAAAGTGAAATGTAGTGATTTTGCATGATTTCATATGAAACCCTTTTGTGAAAGTGACGTGCTTTTGAAGAGAAAGCAGCTAGAGAAGAACTTAGCCCCATGCAGCCAGTAATAAAAATGATCCCACTGTGAAATATGATTAATAAAATTGAATTTTTGTTTTAATGATTCTGAAAGGAATTGAATAAATGGAAGTTAAGCATGACATTAAAAAAAGTGCTGAATTATTCATTTTATCTGATGTCTTACCTCTGTCGTTTTGGTCGTTGTGATGCATACAATATGCTGCAAAATGGTTTATGAATAAATTATATACCATGACAAATCAAAACATGCTTTCAAAATCATAAAGGCCCATTTAATTCCCAAGAAATAAAGATTTTTAAATGGAGCAATTGAATAATCAAATACCGAAGAAATCCCAAAATAATTAAATTGAAGCATCTACTGTGCATATTCTGCACATAGTGAAGAACGGTGACATCATATCCATTTCTCCTGATTGATATCAAAAGCTGTCCTTTTATTAGAGGGGAAATATGATGGCACTTACGCAAGAAATATGTGAATTTCCTCAACTTCCGATAAAAATTGAAATACTAATTTGTGTCACTCTCATGTGGGGGCATTGACACACTAGTTTGTGTAAACATGCGTGAACACACGTACAGTGCAAAGAGGTCCCACACTGTTATACATTTCGAATGCATGAACTCTGGTGTGCTTTGAATATCAATTCAAAACAAGGAAAACAATCCCAGATCCCTGAAAAACCACATCCAAAATCATAATGTAATTGCTTTATTTGTTAATCCCCAACTAAATCAATATCAATCACGACATATTATTTCATATTCTATTTTGTTATGTTTTGGCCTGAGTGATTCTGATGAGGTCATTAGGATAAAAGCTTGAAAACAGATGACTAATCTGCGTCCTATTTTGTAACAAAATTAGGAAAATACTGCAAATGCTTACCTAAGCACCAAGGCTGTTATGATAAGCTGAAATCAGCTGTTAGTTTTATACAGCCAAAAACTAATATTTCAACTATTTTTTTTTCTATGCACTTCACGTTTTTGTTTGGATTAGGTTCATTAGTTTAGAATGCTTTATCAAAAGCTACTTCTAGAAATTCTATTACCCTTATTCATTAAACAAGTTAATTTCTAGTTGACGTTTTGGGCTCTAAATTTTTTGTCTTTGTCTTTTGATCTTTGATCAATTTATAAAATGAGAGTATTATGTCATGTAATCAAAATCATCAAATGAAACTTGAAATATGTTATGAATCATGATGATAAAACAGCAAAATAAACTTGTATACAAGCTAAGCTGGAGTATACTGAATGACCCAATACAGATAAATGGGTCTCTAAAGTAAATATGAATGACATGTAATAATACTGAATGAATTAAGTTCATTATAT
Source organism: Hemicentrotus pulcherrimus (assembly GCA_003118195.1). NCBI lineage: Eukaryota > Metazoa > Echinodermata > Echinoidea > Camarodonta > Strongylocentrotidae > Hemicentrotus > Hemicentrotus pulcherrimus. The sequence continues at coordinate 375,498 of BEXV01000115.1, forward strand.
TATGATATCAAATAACTCAGTAGAATTCCAACAAATGTAATGTGTCTAGAATGTCATAACCCAAAACTCCATATAGCTTGAAACATCATGCCACAAGGGTCTCAGAAACACCCATATAAACTGTGCAGTCATATCAAGCCAATCATGTATTTCATTTATTTTTTCCACAATTTAACACACACAATACCAATCAATACCTTACATGCAATGTTTCAAAATATAAAGAGGGTGTGTAGGAATGAGAACAATTTACTCATTACACAATCGGCTCACTGAAAATAAAAAGGAATTAATTTCAATCGAATTTGTAAAAGATGTTCTTACCTTCTTCTGTTTTCTGTTTTGGATGACCTCCCGCTTCTCCACCTCTTCAGTTTTCCCATCTGACTGTTGCCAAGGGCAACCGTATCCACCCGTTGGAAGTAACCAATCTTTCCCATTGGGTTTATGCCCTTCCACACACCAGTGTCATCACTGAAAATAATTAAAAACAAGAGAAAAATACTTTGAAATATATTGAACAGGAAGCTCCATTCAAATTACAGTTACATATCTATAGTTATATGCGCCAAATGAATGGGAAACTCATTGAAGACAACGTTTCATGGGAAACACATTTTTAAGGGCAAAACAAAGCAAATAAATGAATAACTATGAACCCCACAACAAGCAAGTTATAGTCCTGTAAAAGTTAGAAATGGTAAAACTTGATGTGTGCATTGCATCACATAGAATACAAAAAGTGAGAGAAATTCTGTCATTTCAAGAATTCCATCCATCTTACATGTAAATACATGAACAGTTTTAAGATTTCAAAGATGGTTCTGGTTCTGCTTCAAAACGTAGTAAAAAAAAACAAAAAAATATATACACTATTGAAGTCCAAGTCAGACAGTCCAGAGACACGCTAGACAGGTGAGGCAAAAAGATGTGAAAGACGGACAGGTGTGAAAAATCTAAGATTGGCACCACTCAATAACCACTACCCTTCCAGTCAAGTGCAGTCCAAATATAACACCATTCAGTCATTAATTCAAGAGCAACATCAACTCAAGATATCTTTGCACCGTGACGCCATCACGTCTTGGGGTAAACTTAGCAGCGTGAGTCAACGTCGTGCTGAACATGGAAGGCAAACGGCTGTGCTGTGGTTTCGGATGTAGCAGGTTCCGTCCTCACATGAATGTTATTCATGGCTGACTAGATGACAAAAGTTATACCACACAAACATGGAGAGGCAGAACGATGTTAACTCTTATTAAAGATATACAGAAGTGTAGTAGTCGAGTGGTTTAAGCAGTTGACTCGAAGTTCAAAGGTCGTGCGTTCGAGCCCCGACCTGACACTAATGTCCTTTGGCATTCCATTAGTCTACATTTTCCACTCAATACCCAAGAGAGAAATGGGTAGAATGATGAAAGCATTTGTGATAGTAATTGCCTATGCCCTCATGGTAGGAATACTCCCCAGGGAGTGGAGATGGTGCATATTGTGTGTGAATGGATCCAATGACCAGGGTAATAATATCTGTAAAGTGCTTAGAGAAGGCATTCTGTATTAATCCCTATATAAATCCAGATTATCATTATTATTATCATTATATCACTTCAGTCTTTCTGGCTTTGAATACATGATAAAATGATTCCTTCATCCTGTTATAAATAGTAGCTCAGTGGCCTGGTATCCGATGGTTTGAAAAACCACTTTCCCTTTCCCCACTTCCTTCCTTCATAACATCCTCATATCCTGTGGAAAATATTCCGCTTTATGCAAGGCATGATGGCTCAGTAGTGGAGCATTGGTGACTTGTAAGTGGAAGGTCCAGGGTTCAAAAGCAAGCAGCGACACTAATGGCCTTTGTTAGGAACCAAATTCTTCAGCTAAGACTTCAAGTTGTACATCCACTGGTTACCTGTTGCCAAGCATAAACCTGTATTCTCAGCATGCAACTTGAATTTCACATCAACCATCAACCATTCAGACACAAATGATTTAGTCTTAACCAATAAATAGAATATAAAATAATTTATGTAAAGAAAAAATCTACCGGTATACAGCATTTACAGAGCTACCAAGTGTCACGCATTTCGAGGGTCTGGAAATGCTAGATTTTGAAAAAAAAGCTATAACTTATATTTGTGTCATAGGCTTGCCCGCGCAATCGAACTTGGCATCTCTGCACTTAGTAATGTTAAACTTGTTTTTCACCAAGCTGTAGGATTGGCCTTCTAATAGCAAATTCAAGTGACAGCTTATAAACAAAGTGATAACTTTTTGCTGTACTTTCAAGTCCACAAAACATCATATTCAAGACTACTCACCACAAAGAAAACATGGCATCAATGTTACATGTATATCTGTGCAATTTCAAAATATAAATCCACGTTCTAACGGCAGAGTATACAACCTCAGACCAGCACGATAAAACAATATTTGTTTCCTCTGTCACATGAACAAGCTATGAGAAAGAAACCTTGAAGCTTTGTGTGACCGAACTACAAGTAATCTTCAAAAGTCGATGGATTATGCACTTGAGGTCAGTCAGTGTACAATCTCAATATAAATGCAACAGAGCTAGACCTCCACCCTGGCCTGCTATCAACATTACATGTACACGCCTTAAAACTCTCAACGGATCTACGATACAAAGTCTGTCTCAAGAAGTTGATGCATGGTGAAAGAAAAGGATGAGAAATTTAATGACCTGTCTTCAACTTACTCCTGTGTGTGTAATCTACTTAATCACGAAAGAACAAAATGGTTGATGATATATAAGGGTTTCTTCCTTACCTATTCGCATTGATCTCATACATCATGAATAATCCAGGTTAATAATCACGTTAAATTATCGTGTCACTCCTTTCTCTCCAAGAATAGCTGAATCAACGCAAGTGCTCCGATCACAGACGGAGTCAAAACAGAAGGCCTGTTGATAAAACACTAATTTCACAACCCGGTTCGATGCCCTTGTGCTCAATGGCAGGATTCGCCCAAATATAAGGCTGCGATACTCTTGGATAAAGTCAAGATCCTTGCTATAAACCATGAACTGAACTTCAATTAGATTTGAGTTTCAGTGTTGTCCATTCAATCATCAAATTAGACCACTTTTGTTTTATCAAGGAAACATCCTCAATCGTACATGGTCATAGTATCATACATAAACCTAGTGCACTATTCCATGCTTCAGAACTGACTAGTTGACGCTTTCCTGCGACTTTCAAAGCATCCAAACTTATAAAGTGACAATGGAATATATACACTGCTTCATGCTCTGGTAATGAACAATCACCACATCAGCAAGACACTCAAGGTAATCCCAACTTCTTCTAAGAGACAACTGATTCAAGAGGATACAGTCCTCAATGTCTCCAGAAGGACAATGTCTTTATGATGCGATAGTATCAAAGCAACTCTCGACTACTCTATAAAAATGCCAATACAACAGCAACTATGCTACTGAAACACAACTTCATTCCGCTGTCTGAAGTACTAGAAGGCGGTCAAACTACAATTGGAGGAAGTAGTCATTTAAGTACAATGACCAGGGCTACAAGGCTGTTACATCAATATTAAACAAAATTACATCCTAAAGCTGACTTATCCAATCGAGGCATCATTTCAAAACAAATAGAAACCTATTAGAGATCAATACAGTATGTGATTCATTATTAAAGTACCTTTAACAAAAACAACATGAACTTCCAAAGCCAGTCTTCAGCCTTGGTGTGTACTGGTTGGTGATTTTCTTTTGTAATGAATTTGACTTTGATCTCTCTCTCACGTGGCGTTGATGAACAATTCGACTAATTACTTTCAGACACTCTGCGCAACTTGTGATCAGTACAAAACCTCAATCATTACCGTAGTCAGGCTCTGCTAACAAGACACACATTATTCCCAGAGAAAAAAAAAAAGGTAACCAAACTTTCTAAAAGTTTGTAGTGATGTAGCTAAGTTATTTGAAGCAGCACACCTCTGCAGTGACTTCTAAAGTTTTACTCTAGCTAGATACATGTAGATTGATCAAAGAGACAACACCCACTTTAATACAAGTAATTACAGCCTTTTGAAGACACAGCAAAAATCTTATCCCCCTCGCCCAGAGATCTAAGAAACAGCTGCCTTCGTTAACGCTTCTTGAAATCAGTCTTGCACCAAAGCTTGAAAATCCTCAACAAAACCATTCCAAGCAATCAGCTCAATTCTTTTTTATTTTCTTCCTCAAACTAGATCAGATCACGTAAAGTCTCCCCACCCACTAAAATCTCTTGGAGATTACCAGAACAGTTTGACAGACAGACAAGACGGACGGGTGGCAGAGGAAAGCACGTGCATGTGGAGTTTTCAAGTTCCCACCCTAACCTGGCAGCTCACATGCAAGCTTGGACCAGCAATGCAACTTGCAAGACTTAATCTAGTTCCTATGTCCTGGAATGGATATCAGTAGGAGGTCCGTTCATGTTACAAACATCGAAGGACTCCAATCCTCAAGCCTCGTTCACACACAACGTTGTAAGCGCCTAATTAACAACCAAACAATCGTGGCAAAATATAACTATTTTACGTGACAATGGATAAGAATTGGAGGTGATATGCGAAATGGCTCCTCAACGTTCTTGCTTCTCTCTGTGTTATACAAGGTACCAAAACAAGTCGTTTGATCTCATCACAGTACTTTTGAGGCAGTTTACAGTGTTTTGTGAGAATGAAGCTTGACACTGTCACATGACAACTGAACCCTGATATCTACACCCTGGAACGACTCCAATTTGTACTTCTAGATGGATCTATCGACTACAACAAACTTGATCACTACACAACTCTAGATTCAGCTGAAGCGATAGCTCTCCTTCATAATGCACTTTTGTCCCTATCTATTTCCTTCTCATGGAAGATAAGACTTCCTAACCCTCCTACCACTCGTAGGGGAAATGCAAGAGGACCGAAGCTTGATATTTAAAAAAGAAAGACATAATAAAAACAGGATGTGGTATGGCAATGATATCTTAAAAAGAAAATATACCTAGTGTTACATAAATGTGATATCACAAGAAGGAAATGATGCTTTGAAGAAAACAACAAGTTAAAAGATTAAAGCATCATTGTTTTTTCCAAAATAGCATTACAAGGTTGTATTTCTAAATCCCTGGGTGGTTTACATAAATGTGAAGTGGTGAAGAAAAGGAAATAACTAGCTTACAATCAACGGTAATAAAACAAGATTAAATATTTGAATTAAATCAAAGTTACACATAAATGAGCTGCGTGTATTAAGAGAAGAAAATAGCCAGTTTAAAGATCATAGCATTGGTCTAACTAAACAAAGTTGTGTTATCATGGCTATTCACTAATTAGTATAATTCAGATTTTTCCTATAATTTGTCAGCTCATGCTCTGCAGTGAGGAAAGAAAAAAAATCTACCGGTAATTATATACGCAGGATTTACTTTTAAACCTACATTTAGGATTATATGGTTCTAGATAAATAGAGATTCCTTAAGAATTTGAATTTACAATTTTAATGCGACACCCTACATGTAGAATAATCGTGCAAATATGGATGGAATATAAGGACAACCAGGATACCTGGCTAAACAGATAATACTTCCTCTATAAGTAGGAGTTTGCTACCCGGATGGGCGGCTGCAAACAAGAAAGGATATGATACGTTTCTAGAAAGATATATATAACAGGATGAGTAAAATGGTTTCAGGAGGATGTTTACATAGATGAGGACATTCTGAAAATATGTGACTAATCTCTTTCATTGGTAAAACCTAAAGAAAGAATCTTTTTTAATTGGATATTTTATTTAGACTTCTGTATATTTACTTCCTGATCGACAGTCATTGCAGCAGCAACAATGATTGCATTACATCTATCAACAAGGTAAACTTCCTACATGTACTCAGCATGTAAACCATTTGGGAGCTTTTCAAACTCTTGTACAATAACTACTTTAAAGATATATAAGAAAGATGGGTTTACAAACGCAATTAAACAAATCTTTTGTGAGTTTCAATGGGGGTCTAGATGCACAAAAGTGCCAAGGCATGAAGTTATTGAATCGCAATATTCACTTTGAAAATTTGCAAAAATTGCTTGCAGCAAAAAACAAAGCATAAATCTTGCTAAAGTGTCTACTTTTATAGTAAGATAAAGACAAAAATGACGTGACTTCCTTCACTTGATAATCAAACACAATGTCTTCCATTCGGAAGCTAAGCGCATCTTTATGTACATGTAAATATACAAGTAGATGAATAATAATATTTTCAATATATAGAAAGAACAGAAAAATGTTAGTCAGAACCCCTGATATGTCTTTAATTACTGAAAGGATGTCTTCTGCTCTGTAGCTAAGCTCACCTGGATGTTTATTTGCAAGCAAGGTGGATAACTTGCAATAAACAGAAAGGACAACATATTTGATGTTTCTTTTAACCAGACATGACTTACTTTGCTTCGACTACCGAGAGGATGTCCTCTGCTCTGAAGGTCAGCTCTTCGGGATGTACTGCTACATAGTTGACAAGGGTTTTCACTTGCATTGGTCTTGCCTGCAGAAACACATCAAGTTAGAAAACAAAATGTAAATATTTATAAAAAAAACAAAGGAAAAGAAAGGCAAAGTGGTAGGTGTAAAGCAGGGAAATAGAAAACCTTGTGAATTCACCTTGTGTTTGTTTCTCTTGGTGGGGTGAATATGAAGATAATGAGGAAGACGAAGATGAAGAAATGATGAGGATGATAATGATGCTGGTGACGATGATGATAATGTCAATGACACTTACAATGATGATGATGATGGTAATGAAGTGACAATGATGATCATGATCATGATTCACCATAGATGTAGAATTTTAAGAATTTCTTTTTTTTTTAAGCTGAAGGCTTTTTCAATTAACACAGTATCTACACAATGATCTATTCAAATACATGTAGGCAAGTCATGAGGCTGGATTTAATATGTTCTACACCCTGTGGCTGCATGTATCTTGCTGCCCATTGCAGTTTTGACTTAAATGCTATACATGTACCATGTCGTTTCAAGTTCCAACTGTATCCGACACTCTACAATGCCAGAGAAGATAACTATTTTCAAAGGTGAGTTTAAATCTTCCCTTTCTTACACAACTCCTTACTTTTGGTAGTTCCTCATGGAGTTCAGCGAATGACATTCTGCTTTCTGGCTCGTGAGTCCAGCACCTTAACATAAGCTCATAGATCTTCAGCGGACAGGCTTCTGGTCTCTCTAATCGCTCCAATCTTGGCTTGTCTATCGTTTTTAGGATCTGTGAGATGAAGAAATACAAAGACAACATCAAAAAATATGGAAGGGATAAACAAAAGACAAAATCAAACTTATTGACAGAGGTGAATCTTACAGTAAGTATGCCGTAGTCCTCAAAAATGGCTCATCTTTCCATGACTACATAGACAAATTTCAATAGTCAACTTTGTAAAGTATGTTTTTAAGCCAGAACTTGTACCACATAAAACAGGTTTGGGGTTACAACTGTTTTAAAATTTCAGTATTTATAGAAGTTCAGGCTTAATCAGCAATAAATATGTTTATAGCCATTTAAATTTGTCAGTCAAAAATAAAATAAAAATTCATTGAATGCTTGATTGATGCTTGGCAAGTGTTTTGACATGTACTTGAAAAATGCACATGACTTTTATGTTCAATAACAACAACATGCTAAAATGTGTATTTAGGCCTAAAGCAGCCATGAATGTATAATATAACCAAATGTATTTCCATGAATGTTGACCTCTTTATATCAGTCATTTAGATTAAATTAAATTAAATTCAAAAACAGTTTTACTCAAAAATGGTTAAAACTTAAATTAAACAGATATGGAAATATATTCCATGTACAATTATAAGCTACAGCTTTACATCTCTAAACTGTAGTAAACCCAAAGAAGTAATTTTCATAACTGACAAAGAAAATGGAACTTAAAAAAAAGTAAAACTATTGCGAATGGTATAGCTCCTAATACCTCAACACTCATGACATAAATATTGATGTTAATACCATACTCTATTTAAATATTTTGTTTAATAATTTAAAAAATCAAAATAAAATGGAAGCTACTAAAAGTAATCATCGTACGAACACCTCTTTCACTCCTCAAAGGTCACTATTATTGCTTGGGTCTATCGATCAGGAAATGCTGGATGGCTTACGAGCCAAATGGACTGTCGGGTATGATAAGCATGGACTACAGTGATATCATTAACACCTATTATGAGCGTGGGGTAGCAGGACCCCCTCACTGATATTGAAAACCCACAACTGGTGTAATATTTCAACAATTGGCAGTTTTAAGTAGATGTGGTTGACATACGAAATAGTTATCATTGTCACAAGTATCAGATGATACAAGGCTATTGTTTAAATGAGAAATACCCCCCCCCTATTTGTTTTAATCAACGCATCAAACATGAATACCGGGTAATTAATCCATGAGGTGATATCACCGTAACAATCAGGATGAAACTCTTTTTTCTCCCTCTTCTGTTGTCACGTTTCCCGCTTCTTTTTGTTTTCAAGTGTTCCTTATATTTGGTTTGCTTTTCTTCCTTTTCCTAGAGGTATTCTTGTTTCTACCTGTATTCTTGCTTTAGATATTCTCATATCTTTTTCCCACTTTCAACAAACATCACACATCAATTTACAAATACTCTTCTAATTGTCCTTTTGAAACATTAAACCAAACGCCCCTTTCTTTTATGCTAGACATCTACACTTGTTTGAATAAATGTAATTGAAAAGAAATCAAACAAACACTAAACAGGTCCTAAACATATGAAATTAATAAAACACCTGAGGAGTAAAATAACCAATAGAATTCAAATAATGTCTTCAGGGACACACGATGCACATTAGGAGGGTAAATGGTATCAAGTCAAATCAATTTCTAAAATGACACAATCTAAAGATGTTTTAGAACTACTCACCAAAATAGGCTTTCCCTAGGAGAGTCTCTACACTGTTTCTTATACTCCCTAAGTTACATGTACTAGCCTTCATAAATTGGAACAGCTAGATTGGCAATTAAGCCTGGCGTTAATGTGTACTTCCTACACCTCTGATTAGCGAATGACTGCAGCTGGTCTTCTGCAAGACACACTTTCTCTCTCTCACTCTCTCTTTACCCCACTTTCACCTTCTCTGTCTCTGTCTGTCTCTCTCTCTCCACCTCTTTCTATCTATATCTCCCTAGCTGTCTATCTCTCTATTACTCATTCTCTCTCGACATATTTTCTCCATCTATCTTTCCATAACCCTCTTTCATTCCATCTGTTCCTTTCTGTCTCACTCTTGACACTTTATCCACTCCATTCTCTCCATCTAGTCATCTCCTTGCCTCTCTCTTGTTCTTCAATGTTTTTCTGCATTCACTTTTTTAATGGTCATATTTGTTCTATTCATCTTCCACCCCCCCCCCCCCC
>BEXV01000115.1:385796-410309 GCA_003118195.1 Hemicentrotus pulcherrimus
CCCCCCCCCCCCCAATATGTCATTGCCCTTCCCCAGCATCCCCCCTCCCCTCCGCCATCGTCATCATGGAGCTGTCATAGACCAGCACAGGTGCGTAGAGGTCTATTTGTTACATCAGGAACAGTGTTGAATTAAAACTACTGTAAAGAGGCCATCCTGGTTTATTCATAATCCTTTTTCCTCTGAGGTAACATTTATATTTATGCCTCCTTTCTCTCTGAATGGATTAATTAGACCTGCAGGAACTATCATGAATAATATTCCACAGCAAAAAAGTACAACATTTCAGAGAAAAAGAGATCCCTAAAGTTACCTTGTCTGTTCAACAAAGTCTTGCTATAGAAACTATTTTAGAATTCCCTTGGACATTTGAGAACAAGAGTGTGAAGATTAGCAATCTGTCAACCGTGGCCAATTTGAAGTTGTCTATTTCTGTTTAAAAGGTGTCCTTTACAAATAGATTGAACTGTAAAAAAACATTTAAACAAACAAATTAATCACATTGTTTACTCCTATCGACTCTAAAGTAGATTTCAGTTCGATTTGTCTTCATTAAAAAGCTAAGCTCTATAAATCTAGCCATGATACACGTACATCGTCAATCTTTCTAAAAACTTGGTAATAAATGAACTTAACCGAGCCTTTAATATCAGAAACAAACAGGAGAAGACAGAGCCTTGCACAAGAAAGGAAAGTTAGCCTTAGGGGAAGCTATATGAATCATTCCAACAAGGTATTCAACACTTCTCTACATGTAATTCCAATTTTGTGAAGTCACTGAATGATATTTCACCTCCCAACATGACAGATTTACCTCCTATTTTTGTCTCTTCTTAGACTTCTTAGACAGGGAGTAGTGTGTTACATGATTAAGGGATATATTCAGGTCAAGGAGATTCAATTTCAGCTGTATTACGGGTGTAGTATGGATTTGATTTCATATCATGTGATGCACACCTTCCAATGCAGCGTGTGAGTGAATCCATACCACGACACACAAGACAGTGTTCCTGTGACAATTCCTACACTTACTAAACTGACTTCAACCTTGAACCCTACTCTAAACCTAACCTTAACCCTCATCTGCAAACTAAAAATGCCTTAAGTCAAATTGCAACCCTAATCCTACATTTCTGATGCAAGTAAAGGCATAGCATGCAATTGTCGCTGTAGCAACTTTGAGATCACCCAAGTAGCAAATACCGGTACAATCTTTCTTATTTCCACTTTGATACATGCATACAAATGTCACTACTCTGATTTCAAATTATACTATATAACACAAGAAAATTCTGTGTGTAAGAATTTTTGAGAATTTTCCAAAAGGTCCTGATTCGCCAAAGTTGGTTGCCACCAGCCACAGCCATAGCCATAAATGATTCTGTACACTGAATTTTAGCAATGGGCATGTTTTTTTGTTGCAGAAACAGCCATGTTTAAAAATTCTTGAAAGCTGTTGGTTTCACAGCGATAGTATCTAAAGATCTACATCATGTAGCAGTCTGGGTAGGTGTATAAACTGAAAGGGGAATTAATGTAGGTGAGATGGAAACTTCAAGTGTGAATTCTGGTGAAATGGACCCTGAGGGAAAATGGAAAGTACACGTACATCAAGTATCTAAAGTTATCAGGAAGACTGAAAGTTCAGAACAAAGTCACTGCGTCTGAAGAACTTTCTTTCATTTTGTTTCAGGAAGGATTTCAGGAGATGGTGCACTAGCCCAATGCGTAGTACAGGTAGGGACAGGAGAACAGAAGATCACTAGCTAAGACAGTGACAGTGAACAAGAGGTCATCATCATGCATTCTTTGTGTGCCTGTTACAAAGGGCCACAATGGATGGGCAGATTATGGATTGAGATTTAGAGGAAAATGCATCATTGCAGATAAATAAGACACCACATTCGCATAATTATAAGCAAACAATCCCAGAATACAGGCCTCATTTTCTTCTCGAAGCACTAGCCCAAAAAGGGCAGTGAAAAAGAACATCAGCTGTCAAGAGTGAGAAGGGCATTAATTCTACACAAAATGACGATCCTTTCTGGGTCTCATTAAACACAATTTTAGTGTGGCAAGGCATTTGGGTAAAGGCTCCAAGTAGACATATGTAGCTTTAAACTGCCACTGAAAATCACCACAAGAACTTGAGCATCGATCCACTCATCTGTTAAGTCTAATTAGGTTGTGACCCTCGGATCATATCTTTAATTGCCAGATCATATCATATTATCATGCGGTCCAGGCATCGGGTTCTGAGACTGTTCTAAGTAGGCAGAGAATCCTTTCAGGATGTCGTTCATTGAATGCAGAAAGGAAACATAGCAGAAACTGTATCGTGGAATACATCATTCAAAGATTCAATGTGTATGCTTACTATGCTAATCTTGGTATTATTTACAAAGGAAAGTTATTGTCATAATCTGTCCAAAACAAGAGTTAGTATTTAGACATCATAAATTGGAATGTTGATATATAGTAAACGGGATCGAACTACGCAAAGTCTAGTGAGGAAGTTGTAAAATCATTTGAAACAAAAGTAGTATAATTCAAAGAAATGATAGCATACATGATAGCAGTAGCAGAAGTAGTTTGCACCCTTTGCACATCTCAAAGTTATTGTCATATCTGCCCAAAACATGAGATTAGAAAGTTACATTAGGAAAAGGGAGTTACATTGTACAAGTAAATAGAAGGAAGGAAGATGAAAGAGGAGTAAATATAGGAGTACGGTATTTTGCAACCCCTTTTACCGGAACAATGGTGTGTTTCTTTAGATTGTCTGTTTGGAGGCAGAAGGGCATTATTCTCATTCTTCAACACAGAGAGAACGCCCTCTGGCTCTGAACTGTAGTGTTGTGTTGAGACTAGGGATTTTCATACCTGCCATCATCTGAAAATAAGAATTACTGGTAGGAATTTTTAGCACGGTATGCCTTCGAAAATAAGAAATCACACTTGCAGCGGCAGTGTAACTGGCAATACGTGGTAAATCTGTACAAAAAAACGAATACAAATTCACTGCTCAATCATGCAGCCATTCAACGCACAAAATATGTGAACTCTCAAATCGCAGCACAAGCTTAACTTGGCTTTAGCGCCAATTTTTTTTTTTTAATCCCCCAAAACGGAATATTCCGGATTATTTGGAAGGGTTGGCAGGTATGTGGACAGACAATATATCCTGATGGACTCAAGGTCATATCCAACATTAATTTTTCTTCTAAAAGTATTCCTTCCTCTCATACTACATCTTGCATCAACGGCTTATTGATTTCTTGCTATCTCATACTACATGGACTTATCTGTCACTACTTGTGCTACTGTGTTCTCATAATATTGTTAAGGCTACCTGATGTTGAGATCTTCTGAACCTTGCTTATCTTCTACTCGAACTTTCTCTCACTCTCTCTGAATTTGATCTCTATCTCACTCAATTTGGCCTCTATCTCTCTCAATTCTGTCTCTATCTCTCTCCCTCCCTCTCTCCATGAACCCCCATCCCCCTTTCATAACCTCTTTACCTGTCTATCTGTGAACTCCATTTCAAAAGTAGTATCATGGATTTAAAATCATTCTCCAGAATGTAAAAATAGCAAGTCTCATATCCAGTGGGGCATGACTACATGAACCACTCGCTCTCGAAACTCATAACTTCAATCTCTTCAGCTCAATTTTTGACAGTTACTGTCCCACATGAGTGAGGAATATCATTTTTTCCTCTCAAAATGAAATTCAACTGGGAATCAATTATTCTATTTCCATTGATATCTTGGCAAGATAACAACTTTTGAGGTGGTACATTTTCAGAATCAGAATCTTATTCTACTTTCGCAATTGTAAAACCAAATATTGTTTAGACTATCACGTCAAGTTAAAGATAAAGGTGAGTTCTGGTAATGCGATTGCATTGTGAAAGAAAAGGTGTGGAATGGATCAGAAACAGTTGATCATGTAGCATGTAAGTATTTGTGTGCACTGCAAGGTTCTGGAGTCATTAAAATCATAATAAATTTCGCCAAGTCTTGGTAAAGTAACAAACACTGTACGCAGAAAGCTATATATGGGACAACACAAATGGTGTCGGGGCTAGTACTACCTTGATTTCCTTGTCTTTCTATGCTCATTACTCAGCCAGTACACATTTTCTTCCAAAATTGTTTGGCACATGTCATTTATTTGTAATCTTGAACATTCAATGGAAGTTTCATTTGAATCTGTGAGATTATTATTTCTTTTTTAAAACCAGAACTGGAGTTTATCTTTAAGATCTATCATCTTTTGAGATTTTTTTTCATTAGATTGTTCTCATTTCTTTCTTTCACACTTTTTTTATTTTTAAATATTAATTTCCTAATAAAATTTCTTAAATAATTTTCATGTCAATGTTTCTAAAATTTTGAGCACAATTGCTTCCTACATATTCCAATTAAATCTCGCTTTTAACCATGACCTGTACACAATTCACAAAATTTATAAATACACAACAAGTTTCACTTTCATAGTGCCTTCTGAAGCGCCCCTACGTTTTTATACTCCCCCCTCCCCCTTTTCTTTAAAATTTCCAAGAACTACGTATAGATGGCATAAAAATAAAAAAATTCCTCCCCCTTTTAATCCTCTGCCCACCCTACAGTGACATGTGCCTTCCACACAGCTGTCCAGCAATTTCCTGTATTGGTCAGTAGAGGAACCAAGGGATAGACATATGGTCAATTTAGATTGACCGAAAGTCTCACGACTAGTAAATCCTTCTATTGGTATGGTTACAGCACGAAAGACACCAGGATGATAACAAATAATGATTTACCAGTAACCACATTAAATCTAGTTAATTATCACTACACAAAGATAGTTTTTCTTTTACAAAGGGAGATCATGGACCTATGGGTAGATCAATGATAGTTGATGTATATTTCCTTTTCTAATGCTTGATCATGATTACACATAAATCTAATTTATGTGACTACACAAATATAACTGGACAGTTTTCTTTTACCCGGTACTTAGGTACATTGTAGATTACTGTATTGATCGTTGATGTATATTTCTTTTCCTAGTGCCCGGTCATTATTACACAGATTTTCCATGACAAAGTTAATCAGTGTACAGCTAATACTTATAACACTAGACCAACATCATGCAGCAGAACACCCCAAAAAAACATTACCCCATTTTGCCAAGTCGGATTGAAATTGGTTTGGTGGCCAGTATGATGAATGGGTGAACCCTTCCTCTATAAATCTAAATGATGTCTTACAAATTTTGTCAGGAAATCATACCGGTAGTTCAATGGACGTCCAATAATGGCAAAATATTTGATTTANTGATGAATGGGTGAACAGTTCCTTTATAAATTTCGATGTCTCCTTACAACCTTTGTCAGGAAATCATAGTTTAATAATATTCATCATTTCATAATACCTTTAAGGTACATTGTACCTCCTTTAATGGCAAAATAATTGATTTAAATATTCTTTAACATTTCGTTTAGATTCATTTGTTGTTGTTGTCTACTTTAACATGTAGAAGGTGATTTGTCCTTCTTGGACCCCTGAGGCTGTTGACCTATTGATATTGAATAAGAAATATATCTAAACAGACAACGATTGATTGTGAATTTACTTGATCCACTTGCGAGTCTTATCAACCTTTCTATTTTGAACCCTCCTTCTGTCCTGTCAAATAGGAAAACACATGGCCAGATGCCTTCAATTTCAAGTCTATTCTTTCTATTTTCATCTCTATTTTCAGCTATTTATTCCTCCGATTCTATAGACGACCACTATGAGGCTGTGGTCACTCCATATGATATGACCGTCAGAAGATTGAGAGTATACATAAACAGGAAGCTGAGCCTATGGTAGATGCTCTGTATTTCCTTCCTCATGTCATCGCTAGCCGGAAGACGAACGACATGATATGGTCGGAGAGCTCCCTCTTCATGTGGGAGGCAGGAAGTACAGATAAGAGTAGCAGCTTGGAGAGGGATTGTATGTGTAAGACAGTCTGGGGTGATATATTATGAGTTTGATTTGTTATTGCTATTGTTTCTGTCCCACTTTTCCATTATTTATATGAACAAATGCTTTCACACCTCTGCTAATTCTCTGTTTTCCTATCATTTCTATCTCTATGCAATCTTTTATCTACCTTTTTTGTCTTTTTTTTATCCAAGGAAAACATTTCAGTCTATTCTGATGTAAATTCTTGCTGGATTGAATATCTTTTCTATTCCAGCTTACTTCTTCCAATACTTTCTCTAAATTATAATTTGCATTGTTTAAATGTTTCAGTTTTAAGTTCTTTGGTTATGGCAAGATTTCAAAGATAAATGATACAAGAAGATGTTTTACTCTCAATCCTGTTAATAAATGCCTCTTAAATGTGCCTAACCCTCTTGTTTTGTTTCATGCTCTCATGATAAACATCATCATCAATTATCCTTTCAAATTATACATACATGTACCATACTCTCTTTACAATCAATCTGAGAGAGCTACAATGTAGTTCATTTAAATTCATTTTTCAAAACACTTCAATACCTAGTAGATAAACTTGACATAAAACCATCTCATTCAGAATATAAATTATACCATTAATTTAACAAGTTCTGAAAGTCACTTTTCAAAACACACTTCAAATTCTATTTGTTTTTCGAATAGCCCTTTAAAATCCACACATCCACACTTGAAGGTTTCGTTCAATCAATTAATATCTTGTGATAGACTTTCCGCTTAGGAGAAAACTTTGAAACAATCTATCTCTTCATTAACATCACTGAGCTCTTGACCAAAGTAGTGGAAACTCACTAATCAACATACAACCAACTATGACGTCAATCGGAAAGTACTATCCATAGGCGTATTCATAACATGTCAGTAGGCATCTGGAGATTGTAGCCAATTTGTGAGATCTTAAGGCTAGGCTAAAGGAACTGATGAATGGTCTTGGACAAGATTAATATGTTGTGTTTAACCTGTGGGCTAATGTGTCAGATTATATATGTGCGATAGGATGATAATTGCCCAAATAATCCTTTTTAATACTTTGATGGAAGTATTCCTGTTTATCGTAGTTTAAAATTGGAATGTCTGATTCATATTCAGATTCAAATTCAAAACATCTGAAGTTAAGCTTTTATAAAAAATTGAAAGACACTAAAATTAAAATTAGAATAACGCAAAATATGAAGATAGAGCAATTTTGTATCAAATGAGCCCATGTCATTAATGTTTTCTTACAAAGATGATTTTGCAATGTGAAAAAAACCTTAGCCCCTACCTTTCTCTCAGTTTTAAATTGATAACACCTGCAGAATTTTCTACTTAAGTTCCTAGAGCCATTCTTCACTATATCTACGTACAAATACAGTTACATGGAAACAACCTAGGAATAATATGAGAACATTTGTACTAAACAAAGTTATATCCTTCATGTGTATTTACATGACTTCTAAATGCGTATGAACAGGAACAGCTACCATCTTTTCCCTCCATGACTGATGTTCTCCTTGGATCCTCAGGGTTTAAACAACCAACAAGATTGTCTGCGAGATGGAGAGATGTAGGTCACACAATAGAAAGAGATGTAGAGTAAGGATGTTTTTAATTTGATGTGAGCCCAATAGGGGTAGGAAACGGGGGCAGTTGGAAGACAGAAAATAGTTCTTTGTTTTTTAAGAAGGTGTGACCTCATTCTTGAGACGTTTTGAGATGCATTCGGTAGACTGGCTATAAATACACGACAGAGCTGCTACAAGCAGCATCCGCAGTAAGAGATGAGAGAATAGCTACAACTCTGGAGTTAGACCGTAATTCCTGTATTGGTTGGACCTGTGGAAATGTCTGGAAGATTCCAAAGGGCAAAACATGCATTCCTGCTAGAATAGCTTCCTTGTTGTCCATATTTACTATAAGAACATTTTCTGAAAATGTAATGATACATTTCATGTCCAATGCAGCAATATTTCTGCAACATTTAAGAAGAATAGTTTCCAGTTTCATTAAAGAGGGAATTTACACATTACACAGGTAATCATCCAATGCATACATGGTTTTGACATGAACAAAAATTTCAATTAAATTCAATTCAAAATATGGAATAATTACTTTCTTTGAGAGCAGATGAAATTTTCTTTACTATCCCTGAATCTATCATTTTATTCCCATTCTCCCTGGCTGGAAAAGGGAATCATGTTTTCCAGGTTATTCCTGATTTCCAAGACAAATATAAACCCTGTGTAGTGTGAATGCAGCTATGGTATCCTGTGTGGACTAGATTTGTATTGTAAGATGGAGTTTGGAAGAAGAAAGTGCCAATGCTCTAGAAGTGAGATATACATGTAGGACCGAGGTGGATGCAGGTAAAGTGTGCTTTGGGGACTTGGTTGGCAGAGTGAGTTGAGTTGTTATAATTGGGTAGAAGATGGAAAAATATAAACCCTGTGTAGTGTGAATGCAGCTATGGTATCCTGTGTGGACTAGATTTGTATTGTAAGATGGAGTTTGGAAGAAGAAAGTGCCAATGCTCTAGAAGTGAGATATACATGTAGGACCGAGGTGGATGCAGGTAAAGTGTGCTTTGGGGACTTGGTTGGCAGAGTGAGTTGAGTTGTTATAATTGGGTAGAAGATGGAAAAATATAAACCCTGTGTAGTGTGAATGCAGCTATGGTATCCTGTGTGGACTAGATTTGTATTGTAAGATGGAGTTTGGAAGAAGAAAGTGCCAATGCTCTAGAAGTGAGATATACATGTAGGACCGAGGTGGATGCAGGTAAAGTGTGCTTTGGGGACTTGGTTGGCAGAGTGAGTTGAGTTGTTATAATTGGGTAGAAGATGGAAAAATATAAACCCTGTGTAGTGTGAATGCAGCTATGGTATCCTGTGTGGACTAGATTTGTATTGTAAGATGGAGTTTGGAAGAAGAAAGTGCCAATGCTCTAGAAGTGAGATATACATGTAGGACCGAGGTGGATGCAGGTAAAGTGTGCTTTGGGGACTTGGTTGGCAGAGTGAGTTGAGTTGTTATAATTGGGTAGAAGATGGAAAAATATAAACCCNTGTGCAAATTTGTGCTGGTTTTGGCTTGATTTTTTTTTTTTTACGTCTGTTGCCGTATGTACGCCGCACCTCGACTTTTTGATTTTTTCTCTCCCAAAAATACTGCGGCGTTTACACCGGAAAATACGGTAATTGGGTAGAAGATGGAAAAATATAAACCCTGTCTAGTGTAAATACAGCTATTGTATCCTGTGTGGACTAGATTTGTATTGTCAGATGGAGTTTGGAAGAAGAAAATGTCCATGTTCTAGAAGTGAGATATAGGACCGAGGTGGATGCAGGTACAGAGTGCTTTGTGGACTTGTTTTGCAGAGTGAGTTGAGTTGTTATAATTGGGTAGAAGATGGAACCAGCAAACGTGTGCAATGTGGACTTGGCTTGTTGAGTGAGATGTCGTAGGTCGCAAAGGGAAATGACAGTGACAGGGAGGAGACAGACAGGATTGTTGTTAATTGAGATTTAACACCCACGGAGGTACGGTGGTCAATGCTAGGACTGTCTGGTGTCTGTACAGTAGATTTGCATGGTAGACAGGCTATTAACACCGGACGTGGCACTGGATTTATGAACAGTTACCATAATTAATGTTTCAAGAATCAAACTTCTGAGTTCATGCTTCTTAAACAGTTTAACTGAGCATAAAAACCTTCTTTAGGCTGTGGTGTCAGCCGTTTCTATTTCAGGAAGGCAAAAATACAAGTAGCTTCCTGCATACATCTCACAAGAAACTGAGCAGCCTTTGCATAATTGGGCTACAGCTAGTCAAACTGTTAGACTACACATGCGTTTAGTAAAGGGCACTGACTGTTTGAATTCACAAGTTAACNAGAGTGAGTTGAGTTGTTATAATTGGGTAGAAGATGGAACCAGCAAACGTGTGCAATGTGGACTTGGCTTGTTGAGTGAGATGTCGTAGGTCGCAAAGGGAAATGACAGTGACAGGGAGGAGACAGACAGGATTGTTGTTAATTGAGATTTAACACCCACGGAGGTACGGTGGTCAATGCTAGGACTGTCTGGTGTCTGTACAGTAGATTTGCATGGTAGACAGGCTATTAACACCGGACGTGGCACTGGATTTATGAACAGTTACCATAATTAATGTTTCAAGAATCAAACTTCTGAGTTCATGCTTCTTAAACAGTTTAACTGAGCATAAAAACCTTCTTTAGGCTGTGGTGTCAGCCGTTTCTATTTCAGGAAGGCAAAAATACAAGTAGCTTCCTGCATACATCTCACAAGAAACTGAGCAGCCTTTGCATAATTGGGCTACAGCTAGTCAAACTGTTAGACTACACATGCGTTTAGTAAAGGGCACTGACTGTTTGAATTCACAAGTTAATAACCTTCTGGCTCTATAAGCAATAACAAAAACAAAACAAAGGTTTATTTAGTTTATTAAAAGCAAATTGATAAGAAATAAACAAAGATAATGGGACGATAAAATAGATGCTTGCATTAAACTTTGATACATGTAAACAAGGATTGTTGAGATTACAACTGGGGGTTGCGAAAAGGAAAGGCTACATGTAGTACCAAGAGATGAAAAGACCATGAATATATGTAGCAGCAACAGTAGATTACTGTGATACTATGTTTATACCTATCCAGAGTTCTAGCCTCTGAATACTGCTAAAGTCCTTGCTCTGATCAATGCTCAGCTCCTGCTCTAACCGGCTAGATGAACCGGAACGCCTGCCCTTGATTGTCCAACATCAATTTACGCCTGTCAAGGCACCAGGAAACTGGAGAGGGTCAATGAGGTCTTTGAACTGTTACCATATTCTGCAGCAATAGAGTTATATCGTTGACCACTCCCAGGGAAGCAAACTAACATCAAGAGGGGATTTAACCGAGCAAGGGGTTTAAGCTTGGGTAGATGATATACAGATAAAAGCAGGCAGAGAGGATCTTTAGAATGTATATAATTCATTCTTCATTCATATAAACAAATGATCATCAAGCTTCTGAATGAACTTAATGTATGTATGTATGTATGTATACATCTTTAGGCAAAGAATTCCTGGCAGAAGAAAATACTGAAGGATATATTAAAGGAATCGATTCTCAAAAATAGGATTGGTTGGCAGCTATGGGTAAGGTGGAAAAGTTACATGCAATATAAAAGTACATGCACACTCGTTTGTTATCCTGAATAACGAACAACAATACGGTACATGCATCTAGCCTTTTATTACACTTCAATTGAACTTATCTCTGAAATAAAATACATGTAGCTGTCAAATATCTTTACTCATCTCCCTTACCAGACCCGGCAGAAGGGTTTGTCTACACAAGCTTAATGGTGAAGCTCATTTTTTTGGGGGGTCGCTGATTTACCCTTGTAGCTAGCCCAGATAAAATCATCTACACTAAAAAGGTGGATGTAATACTTTCAGTACAAGGCCAAGAGTCAATTGTACTGGGCAATCTCTACAATCAACTTTTGATCATACATGTATCCAACCAGGATAATCCAGTTCAGTGAAGGATCACTACATGCCAAGATGTTTTTCCTTATCTGCCGCTCACTGGGAATGCAAAGCAGTACTCCTTTCCTCTTAACCTACTTTAAATTGACTCTGCCCAGCTCGATAGAACCCAATCACATAGGATTTAATTGCCCAAGTCTCCTAATAAAATGTAAAAGTTATCGTGATTATGATATCAATTACATTGCTCAGCAATATCTATGTCTGCATGCATACCACACCTGTTTTTTAATTTGTGTTCGTGCCTGACACATGGCATAACTCTGTGAGAAAAATTGTACTCTGCTCTATTAATTTTTCATTTTAAGAGGGTAATTTCCTTGAATTTTCACTTTGGAACATTCCACTCTCACCTAAGGATGTAAAAAGCTGTATTTTCCCTTGTCTCTCTGTCTTGTCTGTCTGTATGTCTGTCTGTTTGTCTGACTTTCTCTCTCTCTCTCTGTCATAATTGTTTTCTCTATCTGTCTATCTGTCTTTTTAATTCTCTCTCTTTCCACATTCTCTATGTTCTTGTAGGCTTGAATCTTTTACTCCTGTCTCTCTTTCTCCTTCATTTTTTTCTTGTATATACTACTAGGAAATGTCCCAAATATCAATATCCAACGACCTACCTGTTCCTCTCCATACTATAGCATGAGCTGGCTCTAGTGATTTTCAATCTCTCTGAACATTGATTCTCAAAGAAATCGCACCAATCAGCCATACACAACTTGTTGCCTTGTTATATCCCCCCACTAGAGGGCGCCATTCTGATCCTCCTTTCAGCACTGATTAAATGGTTGTGTTTCACTGGTATTCAGAGTTGTGTATATTTTCCAAGTGTACAAAAAATGTCACACAAAAATTGTTCATTTTCATAGAGCTACATGCACCTGGACATAATGAAAAGAAGGACTCCTCCATGATGATTCCAGTTCAACCTTTGACCCATATGACCTTCATGTAGCCCTATCCCATACTATATTTTCCCCTTAGTATGCCAATGACACAATCCATAGTCTTCTGCCACACAAGAACATTTTGCACATGGTGCCCTCCTTCAAATCATGCCCTCAGTTCAACCTTTGACCCCATGACCTTATGACCTATAAAAACTATGTTTTGATCTTTTAAATACAATACGTACCTCTTCCTGTAATAATGTTGCCCATAGTTTCCTTCCATATAAATATGATAACATTTCCTATAGGATTACCCACTCCAACCTTTGACCCCATGACCTTTGTGAACACAACATGTTACTGGTTAGTAATTACCTCTTCCCCTGATAAATGTGCAAACGGTTTCCTTCCATAAGAGAACATTTCCCACATGGTGACTCCAAAGCTCCAGACATCACTGGCCTTGGTGAAGGTGAGTTTGGTCAGGGATTCTACAGGCATCCTGAAAAACATAACAATGAGGTGGAAATAAGAAAGTACTCATTAAAGGTAATATGATAAAAGTAATATCATCTAATACAACTGTATTCAATGAATACATGTAAAGCAGCCTGGAAACATAACAGTGAGGTGGAAACAAGAAAGTACTCATTAAAGGTAATATGATAAAAGTAATATCATCTAATACAACTGTATTCAATGAATACATGTAAAGCAGCCTAGAAACATAACAATGATGTGACAACAAGAAAGTACTCATTAAAGGTAATATGATAACATTAATATCATCTAATACAACTGTATTCAATGAATACATGTAAAGCAGCCTGGAAACATAACAGTGAGGTGGAAACAAGAAAGTACTCATTAAAGGTAATATGATAAAAGTAATATCATCTAATACAACTGTATTCAATGAATACATGTAAAGCAGCCTAGAAACATAACAATGATGTGACAACAAGAAAGTACTCATTAAAGGTAATATGATAACATTAATTCATTTGAAACAATTGTATTCAATGAAAACATGTATGATGTACAAATGAATGTTAAGATATAGCTGTAAAAGATGAACTTCTGAAAATCTTGACTATATTTGTAAGAGTTGGTGTATTGGAAATTTGATGAAAGTGGTGAATAGTTTCAATTCTAGGACACAAATGAAAAGATGATAAAAGAATGGTTCGAAGAACTGATCTTCAAAAAACAGAGTCGGAAAGGCAAAATGTAGGCTAAACTCTTTAAAATTCATATAATTCTGTCTAATTGTAATTATGCAGAGAGAGAGAATCAAAATAGATTACTAAAAAAAAAAAAACAGATAAGGGGTTTGCTATGTCTTCAGAAGGAGCCATGTGCTGTGATTAAGAACTGCCTTTTGATGAATCTAGATGATTCCATACAACTCATTGTTATGTTCTGTGCCTAGAGGTTGCAGATACTTTACCATGCCAGAGGTAGCTTGAGGTTTGGTCTCATTTCACTGCGATAGTTCTCTCCTAGTAGTAACCTTCTTGACAGACCAAAGTCACTGATCTTGGCTTTCTTGTTACCCTGGAAAGGAGAGAAAAGTCGGCTCTTTAACGATGAGTTACACAATTCACATGCAGGCTTTCTTCAACAATCAAATTTGGTGCTCCGGCATATGCTCCTGAGACAGTTGCCTCACACTTTGTTTGGTCAATGACATAGGGTAAGGTTTATGGTTTCAAGTGTGTTTAACTTTAGGTTTACATGTAGGTTTGGGCTAAGGTAAGTTGTCTGGACCAGGGTTGACATTCTGGATTTCTTAAGCATAGTATATTGTCCAGGGAACGTCAGGAGTACAAAGTGAAATTGCCCTCTGCTTCTTTGTTCCACTATTAAACTATGATCAAATATCACCATTGGTTTCGGAAGTTCTGCAGGTTCAAGGAATGGCTGCAGAAACTCCAAGCAAGCTGTACTTCAAAACTTGCAATCTTTGGAAAATAGTCTTGACGGAGGGCACAAATTACAATGTTACTGATATAAATTACTACAATACATTGCATTAGATTGACTTTATGCATTTTTTTTCTAATGACCGTGACTTTTCCTATTAAAAAAATATTAATTAAAAGGGGCCCAAATCTGAATTTACCTCATCATCGACAAACAGCAGGATATTCCTTGCAGCAAGGTCTCTGTGAATAATGTTTGACATGTGAAGATATCTCATCGCATCGGTGATCTGAACAGAGAAATCAAGCAGGAGTGTGATGGGGAATGCTGGTTTCAGGGCCTCCTGTTTCATGTTCTCTGCTAGTGATCTCAGTGGGGCAAATTCTGTGACCTGGAAGAAAGAAAAAAAGTGTGGATAGGAAATTAATAAACATTGGAAGAAGGTTCAGAGTCTCTTTTTGCTACTAATCTCAGTTGCAAAAATGTTGTGACATGAAGGAGAGGCATCAAGTAAACAAAATACAGTGATATCAGTGGCTGGAATGCTCCACAGGGAGTGGAGAATGTGCACACAGTGTGTGCGGGAAAGCACCGAATCCAATGAACAGGTTAATAGTAAATCTGTAAAGCGCTTAGAGACATCGTAAATGTATAAAGCGCATAAAAGCGGAATATGATTGTGAATATTGAGCTGGTTTCAGGGCCTCATGTTTGATGTTCTCAGTGAATCATCTCAGCAAGGCAATTTCTGTAAACTTAGAGAAGGAAAACTTTTAGATATCGAAAGTTGGTTTTGGGGCCTCACGCTCTATGCACATGATCCCTAAGGGGAATACATGTGACCCTTCGGAGGTGAGAACAATAGTATGGGTTGCCAAGGTTACCGGAGTATACTTGATCAGCTAGCATATGAAGACAAGTAGATTTCTCTTCATACTTTGATAAATGGCACATAATTCATGACTTTTTTTTATAATGTACAATACAAGTCAACAAGTAACTATTTGTCAAAATAGAAAAAGTGTGATGACATCATCTGATTAATTCTACATTGCTCACTATTTTGTTTTATAGCACTTCAGCATTCTAATTTGAAGGCACAAACTACATATAAAGGCGTGTTTTTTAAAGATTAAGTAATGCTCTGCTAACAACTTCAAGAATAAAGAGGATGTCATCCTTTCAGAGTATTAAAGAAATTTATTAAGAGACCGCATAAGAATGTGAGCAGTATACTTAATGACAGATTAGCGGTTACAACACAGTATCCAAAAGCAACCATTCAAATATTTGCACTGTTCAAAAGTGACCTCCTCACCTTACACGCTGTGGGTGCATACAATAAGATTTTTTTACATGGGAAATCAAGAATGCAAATTAATGTATTGACATTCTTGCAAGCATAAACAAAAAAAGACAATCAAAGCTGACAATAAAATTAGCCCACTCTTATTAAAGCCCCTCTAAAGAGTTGGGAGTCCCAAATTCGACAAAAAATTGATGGCAAAATTTCACCTTAATTGTATCATAAAAAGAATGAGGATGTCATTTAGGACACACTTCTGCAAAGATTGGAGATATCCGTGATGTTACAGCACTAGTCTTAAATGACATCCTCTTTCACATTATGATACAATTTAAATGAAATTTTGCCATTAAATTTATGGGGCCATCAACACTTTAGAGGGACTTTAAGTAATAGACATGTACAAATGTATTAGCCTAACATGAACAAAACATGTTTATCCAAAACTGCAAGCAATCTTGCGAGAAATACCAAGTATTGTTTTTATAGTTATTTTCTTTCACTAGAAGTATTGAATACATTTTTTTATTAATCCCTCAAATGCCATCAATGTTTAATATATGATGAACTGACTCTGAATAAGACTCATAATAATAATAATTTATGTGCACCAGTAAACGTAAATTGTATTGAAAACAGAGAAAGCTTTAAACCATGAGGGAGTGATTGGAATACTTATTGGAGCATAAAATGAAGCATGCTTCCCAGGACAGTGTCTTATTCCCCACAAAATAATTTGATCTTTCCATAAACAAAAATCACAGGTCGATTGCAAAACATAAACTGAAACTGAAATCTGAAATGTAAATTTTAAGTTAATGTTCCATATTGCATATTATAGCGAAGAACTTATAAATTGAATGAATTTCATTAAGAAATACATATACATTAAAGGTTTTAAAGGGCATGAAAAGAAAAAGCAGAACTGGGAAAAAGAAGGAGTAGAAAGAAAGAAGCAGTACATGAGGAAAACAAACAAGAACAAAATTAGTTAATCAAAGAGAAGTTAAGGAGAAAAAGATGAAAAAAATGGTTAGGTAGAGAAAGAAGAACAGCCAAAGGGGAAAAATGCGGAAGAACAAATTGGAAAAGCAAGATTAAGAAGATATTGCTCCTTTATGTCACACTTAATCCGGTGAGATAATCACCTCTAGAGTGACAGCGGAGGAAATGAGAGCACCCTCACAGTGACCTCGTCTCTTTTGATCCAGAGACTGATGGAAGCCCCCTGACTTCTTAGGATCTATTTCTAATCCCCCTCCACTCCCGACATCAATGTCTGCCATCCCCCCCTGTTCATCAACCTACAAGTTCACACAGGAGTCTGTACAAATTGAAGTTGGGCTCATGGTTTTACATTTCAATGTTGTCTTGTACATGAGGACCGTGCGGACACACTCCTGGTTTCGGAACTTGATTCTTTCAAAGTTTTAAATTACAAGTGATCATGTACTCAGTTTAAAGCCAAGCAGACACAATTAATTTGGAAGTTTCGCCAGCCTGCAGTTACCACTGCTTACCAGGCTTAGTTTAAAACTCAACACTTAGTAGAAGTTTGGTCCAGTGTAAACCATTGTCAATTTGTCACTGTTTAATAGTGGTTGTCCTTCAAAACTTCAAAAGTTTAACAAACCTCGATCATGTTTAAAACTAGAATGGTCCCGTGATAACCTAGCTTAAATCATCTTCATGATAATTTGTCCCAGCCTCCAGGCCCTCTACATGTATGTCCTTGGAATTTTCACTCCTAGTAACTTTTGGGCGGATGTCGCTGTTCTGAACTTGAGACCGGTAGAGCCAACTCATAAGTCAGAAGTCCCATGCTGAGATTAATGCATCTAGAGGGAATTCTCAGGCCTCAACAGATAAAACTGGTGGTGGCCATTCTGAACTTGAAGCTGGTATAGAGACTAGTTTTAAGTCAGAAGTCCCATGCCGAGATTAAAGCATCTAGAGGGAATTCTCAGGCCTCAACAGATAAAACTGGTGGTGGCAATTAGTTACGGCTGGTATTGAGACTAGTTTTAAGTCAGAAGGCTCATGCTGAGATTAAAGCATCTAGAGGGAATTCTCAGGCCTCAATAGATAAAACTGGTGGTGGCCATTCTGAACTTGAGGCTGGTATAGAGACTAGTTTTAAGTCAGAAGTCCCATGCCGAGATTAAAGCATCTAGAGGGAATTCTCAGGCCTCAACAGATAAAACTGGTGGTGGCAATTAGTTACGGCTGGTATTGAGACTAGTTTTAAGTCAGAAGGCTCATGCTGAGATTAAAGCATCTAGAGGGAATTCTCAGGCCTCAATAGATAAAACTGGTGGTGGCCATTCTGAACTTGAGGCTGGTATAGAGACTAGTTTTAAGTCAGAAGTCCCATGCTGAGATTAAAGCATCTATTTCAAAAATATCTACTTGCATCTGAATTTGTTTTGCCTACTGTATTTGCAACTTCTTGTTTCTCTTTGCCGTTCTTTCATTACCAATCTCATGATCACACTCACAAACGTTTATTGATATTTCCTGTTTCCCCGTCGTCCACGAGGGGGTGTGCAATCTCAACTCCTATCTTCCAACATTTGTGCCCTCTGAATATCTGAGATGTGACCTTGGAATTCCATTTGGAGGAACCTGATATAAAGGGCAAAGGTTATCGTACCCAACCATACCCGGAAGATGAGACACTGGTATGAAGATGAGAGATACAAGTAAACGAGGTGTGATCAATTTAATGATAGGAGATCGTCTTTGCTGCGTCCAACAAAATCTTTTCCTGGTCTATGATTCACCACCAAAATAATGTATTTTCTTAACATTGTTTTTCATTCCCAATATCATATACAGGGGTGTATGGAAGAAAGAAAACTCCTGCCATTTCTGTTACCTGCACTTTTATATTTCTTCTTATCTTAAACTTTAAAATAGCTGGAACTCCCTCATCATAATGTTGTCATAAAGCAGGTGCTTATTGATTGTTATATTTCTCTTCTTTCTCTTCATACTTGTGAGTACAAATGAGACATTATCGCATAGTGGTACAAGACATCAGTCCATCATTTTCACTGCCGCTGCTCATCATTTCTAGGTTTAGGTACATGTAGATAGCAGGTACATAGGCCTACATGTACATGAATGGCCGACTAGAGCAAACCAGCAGCCATGTGTCAAGGCTTGTAGTATGTTATGATATTTTTATTTTTTGATAGTTTTGTTTTGAAACCATTACTGCTAATAAATATATTCTGTTTCAGTGTCATCACTCAACCTCACTTCTCCCCCTCCCCCCTTCTCCTCCCTCCTCATTACCCCCTTTCCCCATCATCATCAGGGTACACTAACCAGTCATTCACAACAGGCTTATGAACTTGGAAGGATACAATGTACTTTAAGTTTATAACAAGTTTCTTGATTGAACATGACACACTGTCTATGGCTCAGGGCCAATCCTGTAATAATGATGTGGGCGGGATTCAAATCTTATTATGACATAGATGCGACCTCATTAAAGGCATCGTTTAACAATGTTAAGTCTAAGATGCATGGCTCTACGTGTTATCAGTGTCTGTGATGTGGTGGAATATTGAAGCCCTACAAAAATTGCGCTTCAAAATGATCATGAAGTGCCTCAGAAAGGTAAAAAGCTTTGAGTGACCAGTTGTACCATACTCATTTTCCCCAATAGACTGTAGTGTTATAAAAACCTTTAGGAAAACAAAGTCTGAAATTTCTAATTCCTATCATAGATATCTTGATAATCAGACAGGCGATTCACTTGTAAAAGTCATGGGATTCATGTATGACCTAAAGCAGGCCTTCTCAACTAGTTTATTAGAAGCGCCAACACAAAAACTTATTGAGCTTGAAGTGCCAACCTGTATGTTTGGAGCTGTGTTGCGAGGGGGCGTAGCGACCAAGCCATTACCGGGTGGGGTCCAGACGGCAGAGCCCCCAGAAGCTAGTGGATTTTAGGGCTTTTTAAAGGCCCAAATGTGGCATTTTTAACACCTTTTTGTTCCATAAAACATCAATCATAATTTCATATTGATGTGAAATAGTTGGTACAAAACACGGAAAATGTCAAACTCAAGTGAAAATCAAGCAAACAATATGGCTTGCCAACATGTTGGGCTCAACTTCAACTGCGACTTTTTGATTTTGCTGAGTTTTTTTTAATTTTGAAATATAATGTTTAAATTTTTTCTTTCTTTAATTTTTAATTTTAATTTATTTTTTATTTATTTTTGGAACAGCCGTGCGCCACTCCGACTGACCGCAAGCGCCACAAGTGGCGCGCGCGCCGCCAGTTGAGAAGGCCTGCCCTAAAAGTTTATAATTACGATTGCAGCATGAGCTAATTCCAGGTTTTTAAAAATAATCTGAGGCAAAGTTACCCAATCCTTTTAAAGCCATTATATACATGTACAATATGTACTGGTTAGTTACTGATAGTTGATAATGCCATCTCTTCCCCTTCCCCTCCCCTCCTCATCTCTAATGTACACCATCTCTACAATACCTACCAACATGAGTGAGCTATCGACATCTAAAACAACTCCGTATAACTTGACAAGGTGCTCGTGGTTGAGTGAGTGCATGGCGAGCCCTACCCCTCGCCGACCCCTTTCTCTCTCCTTCCCCCTTCCCCATCACATACCCCTTCCCCTCCCCTTCCCATCTCTAATGTACACCATCTCTACTATACCTCTAAAATACCTACCAACATGAGTGAGCTATCGACATCTAAAACAACTCCGTATAACTTGACAAGGTGCTCGTGGTTGAGTGAGTGCATGATAGCAGCTTCTTTGAGGAAGTCTTGCTGACATTTGTCCAAACTTAACTTCTCGGGGCTCAAACATTTCACTGCAACTGGGATCTAGAAATAAAAGAAGAAGGAAAAAACAAAAATATGGAATTAATTTCTAATGAAAATAGACACTTTTCTTTAAAAAAAAAAGAAGAAAAATACTATACTAATGCAATATTAGATCAGACATGAAACTCCGTCCACATTTTTCTTCTTCAACTTAATAACTCCTTTAAGCCACTTTATTGAACAACCAAGTTCTGGTTTATGGATTGCTGAAAATCAAAACAGGTTGCATGAAATTGACTTCTCCGATTAATTTCACAGGTGGTAGCTAGAGGCTCGCAAAACTTTGCGCTGTGAAGAGTTGTTTTTACACTTTCACAAAAGTGTCTGGTTTTACAATAATCCTTTAAGATGGACACTTTTGAAAAGGTCTTTCCAATTATATAATTATGAAAAGAAATTCAAATTAGCAATACTAGGTCATTGGGTCATCCCGAAATACAACAGTTTCCGTAAATAGATGACTAAAGGAAATAACCATTCTGGTTGTAAAGTGACAGAATAACCTGTGAAGAAATTAGAAATTATAGCTGTGTTGATTTGACCATTTTATTCATGCCCGACATTTCACTGAAAGAGATGATTTCTTCGTGCTAAATTTAAATATAAACTTTAGTACTGGTAATGCGATTGCATTGTGAAAGAAAAGGTGTGGAAAGGATCAGAATCATCTTCTCTGTGTCTTCTTCTGATTTTCCAAATTCATCTGTAATCCAATCTACTTCGTATTTATTACATTGTTAAATCATATTCGATACTGCTTGTCAAAGTATTCAGCATCACTGACATATCGCGAGATCGGTGAGATAATTGTTTTTTTTACCCCCTGCACTCTGCAGTACTTTTCAGCAATTTTAGGGCCAATTTACTATTAGCTGATTCAGGATGATTCATAATAATCTAGATATATCTACAACTATGCATTGGACAGAGCAATACAGTGTAAGTCCGATAGCAATTAGTATGGTCAACCTAATCACAAAAGCAGATCATCACTCGTTATCATCATTTCAAATGAGTCGTATAATTTAAGAATCGCCCAAACCCCAGGTGGTCGGTCATACTCGTAAGCAAGTTCGCGCCTCGCATAATGACCACTCTAGATATCATCACCTGATGGAATCGCCTGGTGTCAACAAAAACTAACAAAGGCAATATGAGAAGGAGCTGGGTTAGTGTTATCTGTGTTATATTCTCGGCGACATATCAAGTTTCTTTGTCACCTTTGGATGGAGATACCATTTATATTAAGGACTGCGGTATTAATGGAGGAGACAGGCATTACTGCAGAAGCTAAAGAGTATAAAGTATCACTCGAACTCAGTAGAGGATAAAAGATAAAGATGTGGAGACAGAAAGATGAAAGAAAAAGGAGAGAATGAAAGACTGAATATAAGAGAGAAAAAGTAACAGAATTATGGCTTAGAAAAGAATATTTGCCCATATGCTGATAAGGCAACTCAACAGAATTAAACTTAGCAAAAGAAGCACAAAAAAGACATTCAAAATCATCTCTGACATTATCTCACATAATCCTGAAAAGGCTTTTATTCCAAAAACCCAACCTATCGCTTTCAGCAGCGACACAATTCATCATCAAATAATAAGATACCCCACAATCTGAACTATAACTTTGTACGTCACGCCTTACGCTCTGCCATACAGCTCTAAACCACCGTGACGATCATTCTTTCTTACAAGAGTTTAACCCCTACTTGACTTTCCACGCACTATTGCCAATTCACAAATTATCCAGGAAAAAAAATCATATTCCATTTATTCCGATTTAAACAAACATCTGCTTGCTGATGAGTCATACTGGCTCTATTGTCATAGTGAATCGAACTTTGCTCGATCGGTATTTGCTGCAAATCAATGGCCTTTATACCTCACAAACACCGATAGAGTTCGCTGCCCTTACTTCGCAATACTGAAGGTGAACAACTAACAAATTCTGTACTGTACAATGATGTTTTATTGCAAATTTTGCTAATAGAAAAATAGATACTTCAAACAATTAACAAAAGTAAGACAGCAAAGAGTGGCTGATAAGCTATTTTTTTTCTAATGACTCCAACCCTAGTTGTTGCACCTTTTATTAAATATGATAAATATGTTATTAATACACCAGTAGAAGCTGAGAAATTATTACATTGAAGATACAACAAATACTGACCACTGGTCAAGCAAAATATTAACCCATCACCTACTGAAGCCTCCTTTTCCCATCGGCTTGAATCAAGGATAAACCAGTTCCAGTCGTCAAAGGGTTCATGATTTCCATTATATATGTTCTCAGGAAACTTCTTAGCAGCTACAATACTTTGATCACATCAGTAATCAACTTTGGATGATATTAATTTGTTTGAAGTTATTTGGTGGGACTAGTCCAAACATTAAAAACAGGAAATGGGATTTATTTGGATTTTGGAATTGGCAAACTAAAAGGGACTTCCTGTACCTTGTAAACATTCTTTCTTGGCATGTGGATTAATTAATTAAGGATGCTCATAATTGTGAAAAACAAGAATTTCATATCAAATTAGAGTCAGGAGAACACAGGATATATTGCATGGCATCAAGTCTTGATATTTTTCTTTCAAACAATACATTATGAAAGCAAACAACCTTAGCTGGGTCAGAAGAGTTTCAATTCAACATGAATTCGATTCCTGAAAAGCTTACGGTTGCTGAAACAGTGATTTCTTTAAGTGAATTCTTCAAAATATGTTAAGAATGAATTCTCAGTCATCTGCAAACATGCTATCTTCAATCTCTCCCTCCCTCGCCCTTTCTCTCCCTTCATCCACATCTAACTTGCAGGTGTATACCCAATTTATATCTGTACACACTCGGTATAACATTTATTTATTTTAGATCAACAAAATACATCTATCAAATGTTTAGCAACGATATGTGTTAAACTCCAGATTTTGTTTCTTTTTACAAACAATGAATTTGTCAAATGAAATATGCCTTTAGCATATTGGCACACTAGTTCATATTGAACCCCTATTTGTAGTGTATTGGGCAAGAGATGATGACTATTTATTCAGTGGGGGTCAACAAACTGGAAGAGTGACCCTACCTAATAAAAAGATTAATGGTAGTCTGGTCAACCTGTCTGCCCACTCCTTCTGTTTACAATGAACTGATTGACAACTCTGTCTCAGTTTTAGAAAAAAAGCAGTTCTCTTTCTTTGGGGACCTTTTCACATGAAGGACAAAAAAGTAAAACATCCTGAATAGAAAAGTGGAAAAGTCCATCGTTAAATTGCTCCAAATGTCATTTGCCGAATGCAATGTGCTATAATATTTTAGAAAAACAAAATCATTAGTCCTATAAGCAAGGATGACAACCAATACACTGACCCTCAGTGAAAAGGCTTGTTTATTTTTTTTTAACACTTTGCAACATTTAAACTATCATGAAACAGCTTAAGACAGTATTCAACCATACCATACACATGATGAAATCTATTTCAAACAGTTATCTTGCTTAAAGGTAATACAAAGTTTTGGGAAATTTTGAAAAATTGATCTTCTGTAACTCAACACAAATTATAGTTCCAAACACATAAATGTATACATACCGGTACTGTAGTTTTTAACCCGTGTGAAGGGGGGTCATTCACTCCCTGGACATGTATAAAAAGTGACCTCTCTTGTTTGAAATGGTAAAATGCTTATCAAACACAGCATCCTGACTGCTTGGTTAAATCAACAGTCAAGTTTGCAATAGAGCATGGTCCATGGCTATCTAAACTTTGTTCTGTCTAGAGGTCTGTTTACATCTACTACACCAAAGTTAACATCGTAATCGTATGACCTAAACTTGGAAAACTTTGCTACCGTATTTCAAGTTGAACTTCACAGGTTGCCCAATATCAATTCAGAACAAAAGTGGTATAATACTAGCCTGACCTGGAATTCTATAGAGATGAACTGCCTGTGCTTCAGATTGCTTTATATCA
>BEXV01000116.1:12875-33456 GCA_003118195.1 Hemicentrotus pulcherrimus
GGTTTACTTACATAAAAATACCAAAGGGGGGGGGTTTGAACCCCCAAAACCCTCCCCCTGCGTACGCCCCTGTATATATATATGTGTGTGTGTGTGTGTGTGTGTTTTGTTCATGTGCAATTCAGTTACTTGTTACTGTGATATCTCTAGAAATGTATAGTTGTCTTTTCCATCAATGTTTTGTCCATGTGCAATTCAGTTACTTGTAATTGCGATGCATAGACATGAATCAATAAATACCATTTATCTATCTAAGGGATTAGGAGAAAATGAGAAAGATTATTTTTTTCCAAAAATGGAATGCTGAAGAAAATGTTGAATAACTCGTGAACACGTGCACTTGAATGTGCATTCTGCATTTGATGTTTCCACGAGCTTGTCACAATCCCACGATAATCACAAGTAATGATAACAAAGAGGGGTGATAAACTCCGTCATGAGTAATCTTGCTCTAGGATAGAAAGCTGAAATGGCATTTCAACACAAAACAAAAAGAGCTCACGATTACGATTTGTAATCCGCAATTTATGCGTCTAATCGAAACACTCGAGGCTGATATGCAGATGGTGATTTATATCAGGTGCAGTAGTAGCCTTTAAACAAGGCCACCTGTCTGTTAGACGCCGAGCGACTAAAACGAGACTAATGGTGAACACCCGAGTAAACGAGAGAGCGAGAAGCGCTGCCACTCGGTCGCGCGTTCACCCGGGGTATCTAGACTCATCTCAGCCGCTTAGCCAGAGTCACGAGGCCTTGTCAAAAGGCTAGTGCAGTAGCCGCCCTTTTCTCCCTATTGATTTCTGCATTGCACAACCAGCAAGGCGATGATTATTGTTGAAATTGTCTGCATCGTTAGATCGAGCTAGTATGGTTGAGCGGATAAACATGGATACAAAAATGTGGCTTAGTTTACGAGCAGCTAATAACTCTACTTGTCATTTATGATCGTCAATGTTGCGGAAATGTTTTAGATATATCAACTGTAAAGTCACATATTTGACATTAAATAGACACATAAAGAAACGAACTATAAGATGTGCTCTTGCTCTAAGGAATATCGTAATCTGCGAGAAATTGTATTTGTTCAATATTTGTTATCTATGTGTCTTTATTCATTCATTTTATTTTTTATTGGGTTAATAAATATGTGTATATTGCCGTGACAGAGGATTATCCAAATTCAATTACTTGTTTGGTATATATACAGGTGTATTTATATATTCATTCATTTATTTATGTGTTTATAGATTTTAAAAACGGGAACTTAAAAATACGCTTTGGATCGAAAAATCGGAAGAAAAATGGAGAAAAATGTGTTTCCTTACATATTTTGTCACATGGTCTCTGGCAATTCCGAAGAAAAAGGAAAAACACAATGCCGTGAAATATGTCGATATTACATTTTGAATACGCTTTTGGAGTATTCCACAGGACTCTCTGCTAATTTCCGCTCTATCGCTCTCAACCGTTATCTTGTTTTATCAGTTGGAATATCTTCATACCTTTAAGACTCCTTTAAAGGGCTAGCCTCCGGAATACAGTCACGATAAGCTTAATACAGTAGCTAAAATTTATCTCTGTTTAGTTGCATGGGTTAACTTTACGAGGAATGGTCACCCCATCTTTCCCCATCAGAATACCAATTACAAAAATCATCTCTCTTCAAATGCCAATATTTTCTATGCATCTTCCTAAGAGTGAAAACATCATCCATCCGAGAGGAGGAAGATGTTTTCGGAGAGGAAAGTGGTGACGAGGGATGGGGGTAGTCATATGTCATTAGAACATCATCGAAGGTCGTTTTACACTTGATCAGACGACGGCTAGTGTACTTTCGCCAGCAATTTTTGGGTGAAAAAAAACACGCGGGAAATTAATAACGCGCACATGCCGTTGAGTTAATGCAAAATTGCAGCAGAGACACGATGTAAAAATATGGTAGTCATGGAAACAGCGCAAAATATGTCCCTTTTCATTCATTGTTTTATACAGTCTACTCTCGAAAGACATAATTGCAGACAATACTACTTCGCTTCGCTACGTGTGACGTCATGAATTTTGATTATTATCTTCTCCGTCTGATGCTTTTGATGAAGAAACTCTCTTGGTTTCAAGAGCAGACGTTCTGCCTCGATACCTCGGGTCTTAAGTTGATGGTTGTTAGAAGTAATTGTAGACATTACCAGGTAATATATGCCACACGGGACTTTTAATCAGATTGTAAGAGGTTCACAATAAGCTAAAGTGAATCTATCATCTAGTCTGTCGAATGTTTTCATTACAATCCCCTCATGTGGTAAACCTCATTTGTATTTTGTTCTATATGTTTGTATTCGCATATACAACTTAATATGATACTAATTACTAACATTAAAGGGATCCGGTAACTTTGTCTCAGATTCTGAAACAAAATTCTGGATTTAACGATCCCTTTAATAATACAAACAACTAAATATGATAGAGGGGCTGCCTAATGGCTAAGTGGTAGAGAAGTGGCCTCTGATGAAAGCCGAAGCTCCCGGGTTCGAAAAAAAATCGATGCGCTAGTGCCATTTGGTCTGAATCATTTATCCTCGCTGTCCAAGCCCCTCGGATAGGACTTCTAGACCTAAGTTTACTGGTAGTTTACTGGTATCTACAAGAAATTTTTTCGTCTCCAGTAAGTCAAATCCCTACCTTCAAGTTTAGGAGCAGCTCTTTATCTTGTCATTGCCGAGTGACGTATGTCAAACGGTTTATGTATGTGTATCACATTAATATAAATAGCGATATAATCAAATTTATGAGTGACATCAGGTGGGCTTGTAAAGCCGCAATGAATTGTGGATCTTGGGGCTAACGTTTTGAAGGTATAGTAGTAATTATGCTGTGTGGTTTAGTACAAACAACGTTAAATGTACGGAAAATGGTTTCGATTTGTTTATTTTATTTCATTTACCTCGTGGTACTACATATGTGTACTTTACGATTATTACTGTATTTAGGCATTTCCATGGAAAAACTGTCTTAGATATAAACTAAAAGGTGTTCTGAATGTCAT
Source organism: Hemicentrotus pulcherrimus (assembly GCA_003118195.1). Classification (NCBI taxonomy): domain Eukaryota; kingdom Metazoa; phylum Echinodermata; class Echinoidea; order Camarodonta; family Strongylocentrotidae; genus Hemicentrotus; species Hemicentrotus pulcherrimus. The sequence goes on from BEXV01000116.1 coordinate 15,916, forward strand.
GTCCTTGACGTATGAATTTCCCATTTATATAATAAGTGACACCCTTTATTTAAACCGACCAGTTTTAATAAGCAGATGATAGTTGAGTCTGCTGGTTCCAGCTTTATAATCAATTTGCCACTACATGTATATGAATCCCTGTCCTACGTAAAACTAAATACATATAAAGAGGGTGGAACAGGGATGGGGAACGAGCATGCCAGCAACAAAATCAACAATCTATCAATGATATCTTTTGTATGAATGCACTATTCTAAATAAATGCTGTTTCGACATAAAGAGATACTTCTGTCAAATCCTTTAGGATACCGAATTAATAAGAAGGAATACTCCTTGCTTGATAGTGTGAATATATAAATGATTTTAGGAAAAATTATGCTTGTATCGAGTGATTAACGTTTGGGGCTGTAAACATTTTATCAAGGGCAATTAGATAGACATCCGGAGCGAGTCTGTATCTATTGAATGCAAATCAATAACAAGTCCCAATATGTATACTGTATGTTTGTGCACACATACTACCTGCCATCGGTCTTTTAATTTACCATCAACTTATGTTGTTTATTCATCTTTATTCAAGAAAGTACATATAACATAATAATAAAGATGTTACAAAAAACCCAGGACCAATGCATCTCATGCCGGGTTAAATAACTACAATATACGATAACAAAACGGAACAGAGAACATCATAACGTCAGTTAAAAAAAAATGAAAAATATTAATCATTAATTATTAAAAAAAATTTATTTTCTTAGTTAGGAATACCTCACTATTTATCATCAAATTAAAGAATAAGTGTGACAATAAATGTGAAATACAACATTAATCCTATTAAAAAGAACATCATAATTTAGTTAAAAGATGGTCCATTATGCAGATTACATTTTCTTATTTTTTTGGTTTCATGTTGTATTTTGGTTAAATCTTATACTGCTATTCTGCTTGTTAGATGTACCTATAGGCTTAACAAGCTGCACTTCTTCTTCGATACTATAACATATCAATAGACAACATAAACATCATAAAAAAACAGTTATTTGATACTGAAGGACTGATAGTGACAAAATAGGCGGCATGAAGTGTATCGATTTCCGAATTATTTTTAAGAATTAATTAAGGAGGTTAGATAAGGGTTTGTCGTTGATGTATCTGTAACAGTCTAAAATGATGCATATAATTGCAGCATTTTGAAGTCATTAAATATAATTGTACCATATCAGTTGTGAGTAATCTTAATGGATTATACTTGCAGGTACTGTGTTTACGAAACAGAAGGTCAGAATAAATGTGACAACTGCTACGGAATAGAACAAATCGAGAGATTCTTCAATCGTAAACATGTTTTTTTTTCGAGAAGAAAAAAAGAGTTTTCCATTCAATGTTATTTTGAAAGTTCAACTCATAACTGAGTTATGCAGGATACATCTTCGAAGTTGGTCTATCATTACATTACACTTCACCTTCACGAAAAAAGAGGTACATAAAGTTCCTATTTAAATTAACCATATTCGTTGTTTAGTTTCCTCAGATTTATAGGATTACGTAATTGTTTTTTTAACAGAGTAATATCATTACATATATCAAATCACACCTCCCAAATGCAGAGAATTAATCAACAATGACAAAAAGGATATTTAACAAAATTGCTCTGTTTTTTCTCTCTGTATCCCTCCCTTTTCTTCTTATTTGTCTTCCTTTTTACCCCCTCCTCGTCCGATCGTATTTCGGCGGTCTCCGTCACTATGAGCCCACAAGCTTTATGCGGCCACTTCAATCAGACGGTAACATCTCATAAATTTTCATCAAACTCTTTTTTTCCCGCGCGAAAGGTAGAAACCTCTGAGGGCCTATAGTGTTAACTTTCTCGAAAGTCGTTTAAACTAGGCACTAAGCCTCGACTAAGACGGATGGTTAGGTGTTATCTGGATATTTATATGCATTTTCTGTGCTAATTGTATTATTTCGAGGGTTGCCGCATCAATATCAATAGTAGATCATCGTAATATATATTTTGAGGAGAAGTTTTCTTTCGATTTCATACCAAACATATTGCGATGAGACTCTGTCGGTCGTGGAACCAATAAAGCAACCAATTTTTGAGGGAAATTGAATATTTGGCACATTGGAAGAAGAACAAAATACTGTTGTGTTTTTTTTTTCAGCTTTTTTGTCTTAAGAACGAAGTGGAAATTGGCTTTTGTAACTGAAATGATAACTATCCTCACAATGAACATATTNCCTTTGTTTAAAAAGTGCAGAGCGTCTAAATGTATTCCGTATTGTGTGTGCACTTATTTTTAATGCTTAGGCATTTAGGGAAGAAGGAATTTAGTACATTCGCCTTTTTCTTTATTCAATTATTTTATTTGTTGCATTATGATACACAATTGCATAACTGAGGTGGCGGATCAAGAATTTCCCTGGCCGAGGGCACAACCCCCTATTTTTTATTTTTTTTAAATACCTTTTTCCGGAGGCATTTTCCCCTGACATCTTCTGCAAGCGTAGTCTTATTTTCTTACGCAAAATATCATCATCATCATTACAACTATTGGCGTTACAGTCAGTTCATAAGTTAATTTTCCACGAATAAATGTCTACACAACAGCACATACACATACGCCGGAATGGACCGCAACTACGACGTGCCGCAATATCCAAACACGAGTCTCTAGACAGCCAGTCCATGATACCAGAAAGCGCTTCTCAGGACTGTCAGCATTCGTTTTGAGGTTGACCGCCATCGTGTTTGATTTACCGTGGTGCGACCTCGTTCTCGATGACGCTGGCGTGTACGAGGTTACTGTCGGCTAGAGTTACTCCGACATCGTCAGAGCCGTGTGATAATGTTACCGAAACGGCGCTTAAACGCCGGGGAGCGAGGGATAAAATCTATGGCTGGAGGAAAATCTGTTTAGACGAGGTAAATCCCCAACTCGTATTGGGTTTTTATCCAGGTGCGTTTCAATTATGTTGTGTAATTTAGAACGTGAGAAAGACTGACTCTAAATCCGTTCAATCTCAAACGTCCTCCTCCTCCTTGTATCATGCTTGTTATGATGTAGACTCCTGGGTATATTCAGACAAGTGTTTTAAAAGGGGTACATTCTCCTGGGTATATTCAGACAAGTGTTTTAAAAGGGGTACATTGTAGTTGCATTTGTTGGGTAACAACTATTCATATATATTTCGTATCATATTTTAGCATATACTTTATGAAACGTATCTCAGTATAATTTTGATGATGTAATTTTCAATTTAAGAGGAGAATGATTTAAAGCGGGTTTGTTCTGATTTTAATTGAATCGAGTTTATGCGAAAAGCGTTTAAACCAATGGAAATGTTTGTAGCATTAAAAGAACTTTGACAGAACAATCCATGAAAGTTGACAGTTGACAATCAGCTAATTTCCATTCGGGAAATGACCATGATGATAACCCGAAATTTCAATCCCAATATCTATCTGCAATAACTCTCCCTATCGAGATAATAGTTCTATATCCCGTCGCATTAAGACATGAAGCAACTGTAATTACACGTATCAACCGTGCATGAAGCGCAAATTGAAATCCAGGGCAACGATGGGCTGTAAAAACAAACAATTGACAAATCCGCCATGTTCTCAGCGGACGTATTTCTCGAAGGCATCAACGCGATATTGGGGATGGCGAGAGAAAATTGTGTTATTTTTTTAATGACACGATTTGTTAAGTGATGTTAAGGAAGACGTGGGTAAAGTACGATATACGATGAGTTAGTGTAAATCATGTTGCAGACTGGTTGATTTTGACACTTTAACAAGAGAGAACGAGTGAGTACAGAGAAAGTAATTGTGTAATTAAAAGCAAACAACAAATCAAAATCAATCTTTTTTCGGAAAGGTAAATTCATACTCTTTTAATACTTTAAGATGCTTCACTTCATACATCAATATTGAAGTTCGATACAAAACAAATTACGCTAATAAAATTATATTTGTACTGATGTCATGATGACAGGAATATGTGTATTCCCATTTACAACAGCAGAAAACATAAAAACGGATTTAAAAAAAATTAAAAAAATTATTGTCTGGGCTTAAATGTACCCCAGAACATAGAATATTTTACCTCATCCAATGTATCTACTCCCAACGATGCAAATATTGTGCATGTTCTATGGCCTCGAGTAAAATTTGTTCCAATGTGATTGCTTTCTCGTATTAGTCATGCCCCTGCTTGAGGGGGTTGGATGTCTCATGCTGAAATTGTAAATACATGTATTTGTAAAAGGCATGACAATGGAGAAACCAAGATATACTGATTAAACCCCAAAAAGATACCTGCAAATTCATTTAAAAAATCATAATTGATCCATCTCATCATATTTGATGTGAACAAGACAAAAAAAAAATTATAATGTGTTAATGACTTATTTAGTTTGAACCTTGATGTTTCATGTTAAGTCTGATTCAATCTACTGATTTACTGGACGCCAAGTGTTAACAACCTCTCTATACATGCATCGACGTCATTTCGGCAACTTGAAGAATACAGAAATGTCATCTCGGCCTGAAACTGAGTTTCCATTTACATTCACTACTGCATTAACTTTGTTTATAGCTTTTTAACAGAATGTCTGTACTTTATAATGGGGAAAGGGTTGATGCTGGTGCAGAGATCGATGTCAGTGGACTGCACTCAGCCAAGTTTATTGTATAGTCTGCTACGGACTGTTGTAGCTTTACAGAAAAGACAAGGAATTCCTTGAATGCCAGCAATCTTACTGTTCAGGTTATTAGTAAACCAAAACCGGTATACTTGATTTGTTTTCTTCTTCGATAAAACATAAACACCATGGCCACTGGCAGTCTTTGAGTAGAAGGTGTTATGATTGGTGTCTGGGTGAAATCTGCACCCTGCTGTGGCATGCAATGATCATATGTCTTTCTTTATTAATAGAAGATCCAAATCATGGCTGAATGAACATTGGTGTATGAGCCCTGCTGATATTATGACGTAGAATGGACATACATAACGCCCTGCAAAGCTCGAAATTAATTTGACGAGCATGTGGCAAATGTGTCATCACAGCAGCCATCCGGGAAAAATGAAATAAAATGAAACGGAACAAGTTTAAAGTTTTCTTTTGATTGCACAAATATCTTATTCTGTCATGTTATTCATGAAGTAAATTCCTTGCAGCTAGTGGCGAGTGGCGTATCAGGATTTCTCTTCTGCATGGGAGGGGGCACAAATCTGAAAATGTTTGACAAGCAGGAAAAAAAGGAAAAAGAGGTTACCACTTTTGTTCAAGTTCGCCTCCTCTTTCAGCCTCTTTGGTTCTGAAATGGTTGTCGGGGCAATTAGGGGGACATTGTTTATCATGTCTTTGAATGTCGGAACACTAGAAGAATAATTAGATGATTGATCCTTGTGGAATTTAAAACATAAATGAGAAGAGGTTCAGGACTGAAAAGAAGAACGATATGTAATGAGGATTTTGCAGGCAGGGCAGCGTTTGAGAAGGTGTCACTGCGAGTGAGATCGGGGTGGTATCGGCGTGTTAGGTCATTTGCATTTACAGAATGACTCAAGAAATGTGTAAGCTTGAAGTGGACAGACAAGCGTTTTGAAGGGGGGGATACTAGACCGAATTCGAATGATTCATCAGCTTTAATCACAAGGAGCCGATATGTAACAAAATGCACCCGTCACAAACTGTAACATGATATCTAATAGATTTACTGTTTGTGCTGAGTCACTGACGCGCGCGCAAGTTTCACGCATCAACACAAACCCAAGGCAGTGTCTAGCCGTGGTGCCTCTACTCAAGTGTCAATTAAAGCGCATTTCGAATAATACCAAGGCGCTTAGAGTAATGAAATCTTTAATACGTGTTGACACCATGGGCAGCGTGTGGCGCCCCGGTGCTGATATGATTGTATGCTGGTCCAACCGGTCCCCTCCCCGCGACTAATCACGTGGTGTTGTAATAAGCTACGCGCGCTATACGGAAAGGCGCCACGCATTTGCTTGTACACATGATAAGGTTAAGGTTTTTATTGCGCTATGGAGCATTAAATCCTTTGTGTGTTCAGATTTATTTTTCAATCGTAATATTTAACTTCCATTTGCATTTACATCTCTCTTTTTAATTTTGTCCTATTTTCTCTCTTCCTGAATTATTTGAAATAGGCCCCTTTAACAGTTCATAAGTGTTTTGCTACTTAATTCGTTTTAAGTTGACACCTTCAGGAAAAAATTATTCAGGAGGTGTTTAACAATGACAAAACGAATCAAATTTAATTTGGACTTAACTATGGTAGGCCATTTATGCCACTGGTTGCTCTCACCATAATGATTTTTTAGACATTAACAAATTCCTTCCATGATGAATTATAAAAAATGGAAATTCTGTAAATTTGTGCCTATGATTTGTATGTCCCTTGAGAGACCAATGCATGTAAATTGTGAAAACAAACAGACGCACGAACGGTCTGCAATACATAAGTCCAACCTAAAGTCGATATTAGTCTTTGTGAACACCCCCAGATCTAAAATAAACCACTGAAGTATTTACGTCATAGAATAAAAAAAAAATACTGAATTTAGATATGGGATATTTGCAAAAAAATTATTTGATATGGTAGATATTTTTTTAGTTGTCCTGTTAGGATTCAAAGACCAAATTTTAACGTAAATCATTTATTAACTACATCAGTTTGAGAGTCTAATTTGAGTATAACCATACGTATTCGGGTTTTTCTGACGCAATTGTAGTATTAAGAATGGACCCTATTTCATTTTTTCACATTTCATGAAAATTTATTTCTAGAAGTCCATCCATTGAATAACTGGGGTCCGTTTCATAAAACTTGTTATGTATAACAACTGCTAAATTTCTATGACAAATTTGTTCTTAGCCAATCAGATGCCAGGGTTCAGTAGCTTATAACAGTAGCTTATAACTTGTTATTGGTATTGAGTTTTATGAAACAGGGCCCTGTATCCATACTTTGAACACGGGGTAGAACAAAAAAAAATTGGTTGGGCGTGCCGAGAGCGTAAAGTGGATTCGAAAATTTCTCAATCGATGTCAGACGGTAACTTGAGAAAATTGATACTGAACGAGGGTAAGTAATGTTATTGCCTATTTGACATTTCACACGATTTTATTAACTGTAGGCGAAAGAAAAGAGAGTAAAGGAGCGAGAGAACAATCCGAATAATAAGTGGGAGTAATGGGGTGAGATAAAAAGAAAGTTAGAAAGAGGGGGAGAATAAGATTGAGAGAAGAGAGAAGTCAATGTATGCATTTTGTATTACCTGTCAAGCTGTCAATCACATTTCGATAATTACTCAAAGCGATTCCCATGAAGTGAAGCGGACTTAGAGAAAGAGAGACAGAGAATGAGAGACAGTCATGCAGACAGACCAAGTGGATAGACAGACCAGGTATACGAATGAGTAGAGTCGAGGGCTTTGTGAGATACAGAGAGAAGAGAAAGGAAGAGAGAGAGGGGGGAGAGAGAGAGAGAGAGAGAGACGGAACAGGATTACTAGGCTAGACAAAGAAGGGGATTGAGAATGAGAAATAGAGTTGAGAGGAGAGAGAGAGAGAGGGGAGGGGAGAGGAGGGAGAGGGGGTAGAGGTGCAGGGGTTAAAATGAAAAAGGTGTGCGCGAATAGATTACTGTAAAGCGATGAAAAAGTGTGTCAATTGAAAAACTTGAGAAGAAACTCTATACAGTAGAGGACGCAATCACAAATGGACTATATACATGTAACGATCCCACATGGCATTTTCTAATGAACCACTCTTCGGTTTCGATAAATTGGATAAAGTGCTCCTTAATTAGGCATGCCCTTGCATTTTTGTTTAAATATAAATACAAGTACCAGTTGAATAGCGCTAATGGACAGACGGTGGTGGAATAATAGGTCACATTTAATAGAAACATTTTACCGGTAACTATGGTAACCATATTCGCCTTGTCGGTCACCATTCCTAAGTTATTTTCATGGTTATGACGGGTATAATGGGGGCGCAGGTTTCTCCTCGCTGGGTCCACTAATAATGCTTACATTACATGTTCATTCTCAATGAGAGGGTTTTAAGTTCTGGTAAAGGATTAAAATGGTTTGTGGCCTTTCTTTTAAAGGATATTGTAGTAGAAAATAATTCCACAAATGATTGATCTTCAAATCTCTTGAATTTCAAGTTATGACGAAACATTAATAATATGAATTAAGATTGTAAGGCGTCAAATCCAAATCAAAATAATGCGCAAGATACACTAGTGCAAATGATGAAATCATAAAGCACTAAACACAAACATTTAGTCGACTTTTATTATTAAAATATCTTTCTTTCACCGTGAAATAATTATGACCCGATCCCGACTTCATTCTTAAAGGGGCATCTACCCCTTATTCAAGAGGGCGCTCAATATACGTACGCGCTCAAAATACGTACGCGCTGGCGGACGGCGCGATAGCTGCATATTGACACCAACAGAATACGGCTCTTACCCAGATGGCATGTTCCGATAACTACCCTGGCGGGAACGTGCCCCTTTAACTTATCATGCCTATTTGAAATAGGCTTGCTTTTCGATTCCGGAATGATTCTCCTCTCTTTTAGCTGTCATTTTTTGTTTATATTTTCCTCGTTTGGGCATTTTCGTCTCATCATCAACATACAAATACTTTGATTTTTTCTTTACAAATGAAGAATCATTGGTCATACTCAGCTTTTAATTTATTGTTGCGACCTTTACGGCCTAGTTACGATCTTCCGAAAATCACAGGCTTCATTCAAATTTATGATGCTTTAAAAACGTCGCCACAATATTAATAAAGCTAAAGCATACTTGCAGCATAAGAAGTGGAAAGAGGATTTATACCGAAACACTCTCTGTCTATCTCAATTATTCTCAACCATAATTTTGTATTTCTATTTGTCGATGTATTCGTCTCTGAATGTCTAACATGTTTACATCTTGTGCTGGGGAACATGCACCAGACTTATTGACCGGTAATCATCGCTCTGCTGTAAGCGGGGTTTGCTACGCATATTATGTGGGCCTCCCAAATCAATTCTATCTTGGAGCCGTTTCACGTCAAACCGTAAAATGTCTCGGATTTGCATTTCGATGCGATTGTCCCCATGTTTTTAGATAAAGATGATTTGTCAAAAGTGCGATGTCTTTCATAATAGCAACTCTTTTGTGTAAAGCTTTGTAAAGGGTATGCTATATACATGTACAGCATAGGTTCGAATGTCCCTTATTAATTAGTTGTGCCTATAATATAGGGTTTACCTTTATATGAGTCTATGTGTTTTATGTTTCTCTTCTTATTCTGTAAGTTGTAAGCGCTATAATACTTTAGTTCCCTAAATATTCGAAATTATAATTGTTGTTATTAATACTACAATGTAATCATGGACCTTACCTTGGTAGGGTCCATGATATAATAAAGGCTTGTTCAGATAACCTACGTGTAAAGGAATGGCAACTGGGCGCAAGAAATTGGGGGATAGAGCATTTGCATCAGCAGCTCCTTCTTTTTGAAATAAGTTACCTTTCTCTATTCAGACGGCAAACATTCTTTCTACTTTTAAAATTGGGCTTAAATCTCACCTGATGCTTGAAGCATATATTGTTAAATTTCAATGTTCTTTATACAATGCATGTCAAACAAATCATCACACTGTGCCACAGTGTGTGTAGCATGGCACCATTAGGTTGTGTGATCTAATTCAAATTATTTGTATGCGCCTTGAGCATCTCTAAAGATGGAATGTTGCGCTTTATAAATATTATTGTTATTCTTCTCCATTCGCTTCATATTTCTGTATCTCACAAGACTTATCCCAGAGAAAACACGAAGGGGCTTTGTTGCAAGGAGTTGGCATTCATTTCCACATAAAACAACGCTAAGTATTTTTTTTTCTTTTTCTTTCTTTCTCTGCGGCTGTTAAACGCTTCATATCTGAATGACACAAAATGTATACAAAGTGTTGAATGCACTAGTGGAACCAATGCGGTGTTCGAAACGAACTTATAATTCATTATATTAAAGAAAAGGAAAAAAAAATGTAAAGACGCTTTTAGAACCCAAATTTATACATAGTATATTATATATATATTTGCTCCTTCTGCCCCCCTCCCCCATTTCCGAAAAGGTCCTGAAGGGTTAACGGGACTCCCAAAACTATTATTTCAAAGGAAATAAAAACTTGTAATTCATAATCCTAAATCATAGCTTAGCTATCGAGAAATTTCATCGAACAAAGCTTATTTCTGTGAAATAAAACTCTTCCTTGTGCCTGCAAATGGCCAACAGTTTACCTTTAATAGATGAACGTCATTCGACCACAAAGGGAATCATTGATCGGACAAAAAATATGGGAAGTAATTCTAAAGTGGTTTCAATTACACTGAATGTCAATGTGTGAGAATATTTGTCTGTCAGTTCTGATATTCTTCTACCGTTTACCCAGCATCGCTGTTTGCCTCAACCTTCTCTGTCTCAACAGCAACTGACTTAGCCATGGAGGGGGGGGGCCTGAGGGGCATGTGCCCCCTATACAAAGCCCCACACCGTCTTATAAAATGAGAGAAAGAGAGAAAGAGAAAGAGAGAGAGAGTAAGAACGGGAGAAATGGAGATGATGTAAATAGAAAGGGATATTAACACTTCCCACCCCCATTCTATGTCTTCGTAGTGTATTCCTTCATGACACGGTGCCCCTTCACCCCTTCAAATGCTGGACCCAGGCTACACCCGTGAACATGGTAGAATTTCTCCGATCGATCGGTGCAATGGGTTTGTCGGGCAGTCCATACTCGGGGCATTTTCATCCCAAGAATTGTCGCACAAACCAAAACGTGTTGTATGCTTGGTTCAACCGTGCCCGGACAAAAAAAAACGTCTCGATGTTTGCTTCGAATCAATAGTGAGAGCAATGTTAAATCTTCTTCCTTCTCCCTTTTCCCCTCAAACCGACTCCCTCATTTTCCTTCTCCTCCTCCCTCCATCCTCCGCCTATATACAAATCGATGGCTCTGGTAAATTTGCTCTGCGTAATATGAAATTAAATTGAACGTCCATTATTATACCGTTGTGGCTACTGCATGCGTCGTGTGGTTGCTTATTTGCCGTTGTATTTTGGGGCTTCAAGAATTGAGTAATTCATACTGGTGCGCCAGAACAGGGTATAGGATTTGTTCAAGAAAGTAATGTTTACTCCTAACCCATGTATAATTCACAATGGCTTGACGACCTGCTTTGCCTAAGGAAGAATATTCTGTTTTCCAGTCCTGCTCAGCAAATCCGTGGATCTCTCCAATCAGTAAGCTATAGGGTCCCTGAAAGACATAGATCCATAATCGGCTCTCAGCCATGCTCTTTTCAAAAGTAAATCATGCATTCTCGCCACTGAGCCCCCCTTTTTTGGGTGGGGGGGGGGTTCTTTGTTGTTGTTGAAGATGTGTAAAATGTTCACATCATCTGTCATCGATCTGGAATAGGCGTTGCCATTCTCTGTTGGCTCCTTTTAAAGGTAGCCAAACCATACTTGAATTATACGCCCTAAGAAGAATGCAATACATGATTTGTATTAGGTATAGAAGTTGTCACTTTGCACTGATATCACTAAAAATATGACGATTAAAAAAAAAGAGACCTCTGAAGAATAATGCGTCAACATCAGAAAATATATATAGTCAGCAAATTGTACGAACAAAAACATTCATAGCAGTAAATTGAAAGCAAAATATATCGACATTTAATGGTTATTTTAATGCATTTTCATTACTTTTTCAAAAGTGAAATATCTATGGCTCTACGTGTAAAGTAAGTCAACACCTTTCCACCTTTTTGTGATTTGTTTTTCCATGTAACATGTACGTATCTTGTTATTAGGTTCTTCAATGTAAGGATACCCTGAAACTTGAAAGAAAAAAAAATATCTTTAAGTAAATTCTCAACAGCCTAATTATGAAATGTTAGTATAAGGAAAATTACGGTTAGTGCATGTGCCGCATAAAGGTTGGGTCTTCAGCTTAAAAACAAAAGGAATCGAACACATCATAGTTTGACGGCGGTTTTAGAGCCTGTCCCGATACGACATTCGATTCGAGCAAATGAAATTTGCACCTTTTCGCTGAGTACTTCTAGGATAGCCATTATCGAATGTCTACGAATGAGTCACAGTTTCCGACCGAATTAAGTCGGAATGCACCCGACCCACTCCTTTACTCCTCGTCTCCTTCACATCACGAAGGAGATGTTGGAAGGGAGCGAAATGAAATAAGACACCCCAGTAAATGCCTACTATGATGGCTTTTAGACCTCAAAACATATTTAATGATAAAGGTACGGCTGTATCTGGACAAGGGCGATGGCATTGCTTAGTGTAGCGTCGTTTGAGGGAATGCAAAGTATCATTATTTACAAGCTTGTCGATGAAGTAATGCTATACATCAAAAACAACTAGTATATTCAGTTTTGTATATTTTATGAAAATAATTTCAACATAAATTCGATGATGATATATTGTATTGTATACACCTGTGGTAATCTAGTTTTCAGGAATTAAGAAACTCCGTTCTTGTGTAACGCATATCAGTTATCAACAATGTCGCTTCAATCCAATTTTCGGAATGTCAAGTCAATTCAATTCAATTTTATTACACTTTGCAAAAAAATAAAAACGAGTCAAAACTTCAACTTAAAGAAGACATTCACCATGCAGTAAAATGTAATTAAAGAATGGATAAACTATTTGCATAATACAGAACCACTGTACATTGCATAATTTTATAGCAGTCAGGATTGAGAATTGTAAGAGGCCGACCCACGTCTCTCTGCATTTCCAAAGAGTAGGGCTTATAAACAGTCAAGGAATAGCTTTCTCCCGGTAGCTAAATTATTTTTTCCTAGGAGATCCCGGTACCTACATCACCTAGGTTGGGAGTTCCAAACGACAAAATATGTTTGTGCTTTGACAGGGATTCGAACCCGTACTTTGTGATCCTTAGTCCTGTGACTTATCAACTTGATAAGACAACATCTTAGCACCAATTGATGTTAGCTGCACCCTTCTTTTCCAGGTTAATGATGTTTATTATGTCACAATGCTAAATGTATTACTCATTGCGGATATAGTATCGAAAATATTGTCGCTAGTGACATTAGTTTGTCCCGCAAAGAAAGAATCTAAAAGATCACGATGTTTCGTGTGCCGCTGCTACACTTCGTCAGGTGATAAACATGCTTACAATATATTTTATCACCTGACGAAGTGTAGCAGCGGCACACGAGACGTCGTGATCTTTTAGATCATTTATCGACCATAAATCGCGAGAAAAACGAATGTCACTAGCGTTATTATTTTCGATATATTAATTATGTTGAACACCAGGCATCAATCACATGCGCTATTACCTACGTCAATCAAGCAGATTTATTATTATGACTTCATGCGCCAGTAATTACAATGCGATATTTAATCTTTTAATTCTGCATTCACTTTCCGTACGATATCACCTACCCTAGCTCACACGACGCATCAAAGACCACGACAATCGCAGACGCAGTTCTACGTCAGACAATTGACGCATAAGAAAAAGTGAAAGCTCGTAAGCGCAGGTATTTTATGTTGTCACAACACTGTCTATCATACCGTAAACAAGTTGATCATATCGCATGCTTATCCACAGCTCTCTATAACATGTAAAGAATACTGAAAATGGCTTAAGTAGTGGTACGTTGATTGCTTCTCATCGAGAATTCCTAGGAAACTGAGTAAAAATAGACATTTCTGGTGAATTTTTTATAGAGCTGTCTACGTTCCTCATGAATACATCATAATGTGATGGGATGTATAATTCATCGATATGTGATGAAACCTCATACTGCAGAGGAACTCTCCTAACTAATGAAATGGCCGTTAGATTCCCGTGAAAATAGTATTATGGTTCGTTACGTATATACGTCATATTCTAATCTTTCAATGTAGCATGCAGTTAAAAACGCCCCAGTTTTGACATTGCGTCCACAATTTTTAAATGCTTAGCGGGCAAAGCTTGTGTAGTAAAGTAATTTAAAGTGGGACTGCAGCACTTGTAGCTAATTGCGCCCTCCCTATCGCAAACAATGCCTAAGCGGTACCCGTTGGTCCCCCATGATCCCCTTTTTCTTGTTAATGGAGAGCTGATTTAATGAGATAACCACCTGTCAGTCACCACGCAGGGAGGTCTTATTCCTCCTGGACAAACTAGTGCAGAAAGACTTTAAGATGGATAAAAAAATGTAAAGATTTACATTATGGAATGAAGTATGTATACGTTAAACAATGTAAAATTACACTTTATTTTTTGCATTTATTTATACACAAAACCCTATTTGTGATGCCTGTAAACTTGCTGGCAACGTAAGATAAAAGTTGACTGTACAATTTACATTAGTGTAGACCACTGTTACACATACGTCTGAAAGTGGACTGAGGCAGGTCCCGGAGGCGGCTCGACGTATGTGTAACACCAACATTTTTTGAAAAGCCGGAGGCCAGGTGGACTCAACAAGCTTGAGATATAGGCGGAGATGGGAACATGAAAAGACAATAGAAATGGCGCACATAAAAAAGGAAAATGTATATTTTATGAGAGTAGAAAGTCAAATCGATGTTCTTCTTCTCAGCTTAAAAGGGGTGTTGTATGGATTTGCACGGTGAAACTCTCAAAACTTACATAAGTTGTACAAAATCTTACTTTAAATCTTTCCTAAGAGTATGGAGGCATTATACTGATTATCAGCTAAATTACAGTTATTTGTCTTTTCAAACTTCAATTTGCGATTGTCAGTGTTTTATTCACCTCTGCAGTTTGTTGTGTAAAAAAAACTGAGGGCTTCAAACCGCAGAGCCTTCGATCTGATAATTGCGCACGTACTTTCATTAACTCATCTTGATGCTTCGGTCAAATTTTGAGATACGTTTTTGAGGGCCTGTAAATCCTTGATTTTAATCCTTTAATCCTTGGGTTTAAACACTAGTTTTTAATGCATATCTATAGCGTCATGTCTTTACCACAACCTTTTAATATACCCTGGATACTCAAAAAAAAAAAAAAAAACTCGTACTATTTTTTTCCATCACTTCTTCTCAATCTTCTTTCTTTATCTCTTGTTGGTTCTTCCTCTCATGCCCGTATTTCTCTTTTCTCTTTCCCGCCATCTCTCTCTCTCCCTCTCTCCCTCTCTCTCCCACCCTCTCTCTCCCTTTATCTCTCCCCTCTCACTCCCTCTCTCTCTCTCCCTCACCCTCTCTCCCTTTATCTCTCCTCTCACTCTATCTCTCTCTTTCTCTGTCTCTCCTCATATGTTCTTCTCGGTTCGCTATATACCCTCTCTCCCTTTGATCTCCCTCCACTTTCGTTCTCCTCATTTTCTCCATCTCTCGACCAGGATGCGGGTGTCATCGTACTTTGTTGCCATAGTAATGATGTGTGCAGTAAAGGATGAGGGTATCTTCATCCAGCTTGTGAAGATGTCCATTCTATTACCTGTCTATGCTTGATCGCTTAGTGGACAAAGTAGCAGGGATCATCGATGTATATCCCATCAGCGAGTGAATATAGGGGGATGGGGCACAAACGCCCCCTTTGATCCTCAAAATGTCTTAAAGCCCAACTGCACTAGTTTGGCAAGGAGGGATCAGACCACCCTGCAAGGTCACCGACAGGTGGTCATCTCATCAAATCATTCTCAATTAACATAAGAAAAAGGGGATCATGGGGGACCAATGGTCACCGATCTTGCATTGTTTGCTATATAGAGGGCGCAAGTAGCAATATGTTGTGCGGTGGGGCTTTAACCTAAAAACACAACCAGAAAATGCGCCCCTTTTCTAATTTTCCATCCAATAATACTTTAAGAAGTATTAGGAAACTATATGTTTTCCTTGTTAGATATTTTCGGGGTACACCCCTCTCCTCCCACATGTTTTACAAACTCTTGCTCTTCCCCTGTATCCATTATATGGCTGTATGACTATGAGGTCATCCTCTGACGCAACCCATGCTGGATATTGATGGCGAATTTAAACGAAGCTCTCATGTAAATAACAGTTGTTGTTCTTCTAAGGGTACGTTTATGCTTTGCTTTTTCTGGCCAGAAGGAGGCATATGTTGCGCGTTTAGTGAAAACACGGTTGCGCCCTTTCTCATTTTTGTAGAATCACCGAAAAACGGCGATCGTAATCGCCGATCGTAAACTCACAAAAAGGTGCGTTTACGATCGGCGATTCTTGGGAATCATTTGTAAACGCGTTTAAATGGGGTAAACGCACTGACCTCTAGTAGGTCAACTTAGCATGCGCAGTGCAGGTTTTGGAATTCAGCTGCAAGGCCACCCAGCCAGAATTACCTGGAGGAGCCAGAGAAGTGAGAATAAACAGTACACCGTGGAACTGCGATTACGATGAGCGTTTCAAATCGCTCATTCTGCCTTCAAAACTGAACATAAACGTACCCTAAGGGACTTCAGGTGGAAGGTTATGAAAGTTTGGGTTTTATAAAACAGAACAAACTAAAACCATTGCCTACGAGATCAAGGCCATTCTAGTCTTTACGGATTATAGAATTCAAAAGTCATAGGGTTGATCATTTTGTATCAGTAGTTTTTCTCTGTTTTTAAGCTCATGTCGTGATCCAGTGGATAAGCTACGGGAGTAAGAGGTACACTGCATGGCAATAACGTACTCCGGCAATTTATGAATATGATGATCTTTGTCATTTAAGAGTAATCCGTGCTACGAAACGAAATTACTTCTTATTAGTAGAAAAAATACATTTTCCCCTTAAAAATCCCAGGGAGGTTTATATTTTACATTCCAACATATCCAAGATAATTCAAAACATGTATTTACTTTCTCGATCCCGTCAATATAGGAAAAAAAAAGGCAATTTGTTGGTAGTTTTCAGTAAATCAAATAACATAAGAATGTATCTGCTCTGGTCTTTGCAGCGTAATTTTATATAATGCATACATTTACATGTCACATGATATTCTGCGACTATGCTTCGATTCAGAACCTCAGATTATACATGTTTTGTTCGTTGACATTGCAAAACCGATTCATCGCAAAGTGACGTGTAAGAGACTTCTGAGGGTTAAGTTCTTTCTATTTGTATTCCTTGAGTCCAGGAAAATGATTCCAAAAGCTAAGGGATGAAAGGTATCCAGGCCAAGTGCGTGCAGTATTTAATTGCATTCGTATTTTGTATATTCAGCAGAAACAACAGACATTGTATTTCGAGACAATTTATCAATATTTCGTTAAACGTGAGGACATATTGTTAGATATTGTTGCCCACATACTTCTCTCTTGCCTATCTCTCTCTCTCTCTCTCCCTCCCTCTCCCTACCTCTCTCCTTTCTCTCTCTCTCTCTCTCTCCCATTCTCTTCTTCCTCTTTCTCTCTTTTCCCTGTCTCCTTTCTCTCTGTCCCTCTCATTTTTTTCTCTTTATCACTTTCTCTCTCTCTTTTT
>BEXV01000116.1:33927-48847 GCA_003118195.1 Hemicentrotus pulcherrimus
TTTGTCTCCTATGTAGAGATTCTGCGAATATCTTGAGAGTTTTCTGCGTTTGCTGGGGTGGGGATTTTTCTCTTTACGTTTGCAATAAGTGTTTCCAAGTCAGATTTTGTTTCTGTCACTGTGAACCAAATTACAGTAATCAGAGCCCACTCTCTTTTTCCGGGGGGTGGGGTGGGGGGGGGGGGTAAGGGTACTTGGCATATTTCCCGCGCGAAAAGTAGTGCACTTAATAAGCCGACGGAAATTTGGGTCACTTACCCAAGAGACTTGTTATACCATGTAATGTGTTGGTGTGCGATCCTTATTATCATGAAACGGTGTTATATTACCTCCTTTTGGATTGGTGGTGGATGAAATTGATGGAATTGTGTTCCGGCAGGGGAAATCAGGGGGGGGGTAGTTTATGGAAAGAAGGTAATTAAATGGGGCAAGTGGTTCCTTAGTGCGTTGAAATTCTAAATTCTAATCTAATGGACCATACTGGTACATTTTTTTCAAACGGACACCCGAAAGTTGTTCGTGTGAAAAACTGCCCCAGGCTCTTTTGTCGTCAAAGATGCAGTGATAGTGTAAGGGTTGCTTAAGATTTGGGGTTTGATTTATGGTTAGGTAAAGTGTTGGTCAATAATGTTTAATATGAATAATGTTAAAGTTAAGAATTTGGTTTGTGTAGGAAAAAGCCTGCAGAGCAATTGTCACAGGAGCGTGCACGTATGACCTTTTCAACGTGCATCCTTAATATTCTTCATGAAATGTCGACATATATCTTGGATTTGTTGGTCATAGTAATTCGGTCATTAAAATGACCCTTTTAACACGATTATATAAAGATTTCAAGATGAGCGATTTCAGTACCATATTGTTTTGAATTAAGACATCATGTTGGGATTTGTTAATACGTCATTGTCACGTTTGCCCATTCTGATAGCGCACAAGGCCTCGGAATTGCATTATGGTTGATTTTTGTAAGTCATGCGAAATATTCACTTTGTGAAGCTTTAAGAGGCCCTATATACAGCTGTGCAGTAATCATGCTAAATGTATAATCCAGGCAAGCGGTTTGATGAAGAAAAAACAAAATTAGGCACGGAGAGGTGAGTCGAAAGTGCCCTCACAATCTTCGCTTGTCCGTGTTATGAACATGCCTGATTTGACTTCGGACCTTGTAAATTAATCACGAATGAACTATCATGCGAAACATCACTGAACACGTGTCGCGTTCACAACAACACTGCAACTCTATAATGACCCTACATTATTACCCTCTACTCGTATAGGGTATTGAATATTGATATTGCAGTGTCGGAGAGAGTTTTGCAAAGCCGGACAGGCATCGTTTGATATGCTAACTGGACCATTAAATGCCATCTTCTCTTTTGATGCTAATCCGTATACATGGGGACTTTGGGCGATGCCCGTTATGTGAAGATTTACATAAAGATTTTTTACAAGAATATTCTAATCGATGCAAGAATAAAGTTATCAAGTTTTAAGCCATTTAAAAGGTGGCTAAAGTGACTTCCAGAGCAGAGGGATCATGGCATTGAGAAAATAAATCTAAATACCCGCGATTAGTACAAATTAGAACGCAGTTACTATGGAAACGTTATCGCAAAGATTTATCAACATCATCTCTCTTCAGTACCGCAGTGCAGCGCCTAATGAAGACTACGTGTGCATATTATGATCTCAACATGTGTAAACCATACAGTAGGGTGTTAGAATTGCACTAAAGTTGATTTCTAGGAAGTTTTTCCATTTCATTTTTATTTTTACTAAATCACGCAACAACAGAAAGCTTTGAATTCATGATTCCCCAAGGATGACCTAAACAAAAGTATTTGGGAAGATTCGTTTTCATGCCAGCATGCACAATTAATCATTCACCGTAAGAAAATCGAATTACTGCTAACACTTCGTCGAAAAACACCCCCAAGAAATTTCAAAAGGTCTATGACATTTTTAGAGTCTTTCACCCGAAATGAAAAAAATGAAATTTTGGTTCGATCTGTTAACTCTGACAAATATATGAATTCTATTGATGATATGACGAAAGGTTTAAGAATGCATTTGGATACTTTGTCGACTAAATCGTGAAAAGGGAGACAAAGTGCGATAAACTTTTAATCTTAGTATGTGGAAAGTCATAAGTCAACAGCTTTGATTATGTTTATATTATTCACTAGTTTTTGAAAATATAAACACTATTGGTCAGTTAGTTTTTTTTTTTAAGTGCTCCAGAGTAGACGCGGAGGTGCTGTTTGGCAAGGCATTAATCATCATACGTTAATCCCTCGGAGAGGTCCCCTAGTTGCTTATTTATAAGCATACACATATTGCTAGCATTCAAGTAAACCAAACCTTTATAAAACAGTTATTGTTATGTGCATTTGATATCGCTATCTGATGTAGATATGAAATCACTTCATATACAGACTGCTTATTTAATACTTCCAAACATAATCACATCATTATATATATAATAAGACCATTTCAGTTTCGTTATGTTTGCTTGTATTTTTTCTTCCAACTTTGACTGAAATAATTGCCTACCTCGACCTTTGATTTAAGAATGTTCATTTGCAGAAAAACGATACGCCATAATTTTCTCTGTCGAGGGCTCCATCTGTATTAGACAGGGGGGCGTCAGTTCAATTTTGTTATTTTCAAGGTTGTGATGAAAAATTAGCTCATGCGCCAGCCATTCGACGCGATGTTTGCGTTGTATGTTGTCACTTTCACACGGCCCGTCATAGACCATGTCAGACCTTGACGCAGCCTTACGCCGATTGTGTTAATATCAAGGTTGTGTTGAAATTATCTCACGCGCAAGCCATTCGACGCTATGTTTGCATAGAATGTTTTCACTTTCACACGGCGCGTCAAAGACCATGTCAGTCCTTGACGCAGCCTTACGTCAATTGTGCTATTATCAAGGTTGTGATGGAAAATTATCTCATGCGCCAGCCATTCGATGCAATGTTTGCATTGTATGTTGTCATTTTCGCACGGCGCGCCAAGGTTTGCGCCAGTCCAGTCCTTGACGCAGTCTTACGTCAGGCAAACTTATTCTCTTGCGTAGAAAAAAACATTTCGAAGAACTTCCCTTGATAACTCTTACATTGCAAGATTTTCTGCATTATCGGATATACTTCAGTTTAGATACAGCGACCGTGTTACAGTAATTCCAGAAAATATTGGACATTTTTTAGATACAAAATAATTAGGAAGGATAACCGGATACCGTAAATGTTGTCACTCCGTGGGTAAGTGCTTTACACCACGAAAATACCGTTTTGGGTACATGTTGATTACGGGTCTAACGTTACACCGCTTCCAAGTTACAGCGTGCATAAATGGTAGACAGGATGTCAGGTATATCCGTGGGAGATTTGAAATGCTAAATTTTTACTGAGCCTTTGAGCCTGTGCAGGAGACGGATGAATGGCAAACAGGAATATTATCGTTGATAATGTTTAGGTGACACAGCCCTTGGATATTGGAAAGTGTTGTAAAGGATACCGTTATGATGATGATGATGA
Source organism: Hemicentrotus pulcherrimus (assembly GCA_003118195.1). Taxonomy (NCBI): domain Eukaryota; kingdom Metazoa; phylum Echinodermata; class Echinoidea; order Camarodonta; family Strongylocentrotidae; genus Hemicentrotus; species Hemicentrotus pulcherrimus. The sequence continues at coordinate 37,470 of BEXV01000116.1, forward strand.
TGATTATGGTGAAGACGTTTCTGTCTGCTCCGTGTAGTACCTGCTAAGATGATGATGGGGGAGGGAGGGAGAAGGATTTGAAAAAATGGAGAGAGAGTGAGAGATAGTTTATCGTGTGCATGGAGAGGGGGAAAGAGGGAAATGAGAGATGGGTAGAGAACAGGAGAACGGGAGAATTAGAAGGAAATAGACAAGAGAGAGAAATTGATCATGTCGATGGAGAGAGAGAGAGAGAGAGAGATAGTGTATCGTGTGCATGGAGGGAGGGGGGAAGAGGGAAGAGAGAGATGGGTAGAGAAGAGGAGAACGGAAGAATTAGAAGGAAATAAACAAGAGAGAGAAATCGATCACGTTGATGGAGAGAGAGAGATGTATATATATATTCGTGAATGGAAAAAGGTTGAGTAATTGAGAGGCATCGAGAGGGCATAGGGAGAAAGAGGAGAGTGAAAAGAAATATAGGAGAACGGGGTAGACATGAAAATAAATGAGAATGGATAAAGAGATATAGAGTTGGAGAGATAATGGCAGAGAGAGACACCCATACACACACTCACATACACGCACAGAGTGTTAAGCGAGAGGGGGAGAGAGAAAGGTAGAGAAAAAAGAAAAGAGAATAGATATAAATCAATAAATATATAATAATAATAATAATACACCGTACTTAATATAGCGCATATATCACAATATGTTTCTATGCGCTGTAAGAAAGAGTAAGAAGGAAAGGTGGATACAGTAACATAAGAAGAGTGAGAATTATGCTCAACATACATATAGATAAGGGGAAAGAAAGAAATAATGACACATCTAGAGAGATATATAAATAGAGATAGAAAGGTGGAGACATTAGTAGTTGGTAAAAGAGAGAGTCTGGTTCATTTTTTAAAGCAGAAGGCTCTCGTCAGCAATTTATTACTTTATAAGCCAGAATGAGGTTTTATATCTTTTTTTCATCCACTTTTTTCACCCATCAAACAACATGATCTCTGTTAATCCTCCCAACGTTGTATGGCAGGTATTGAAATTGGAAATTCAAAATCATAGCAAAGTAGAATCGCCCACTACCGATTTTTTTGGTTTACGTCTCTCCGAGTCAATTTACATGTAAATTGGTATTTTGACACGTTTTTTAAAAGTCATGATCGAGATAGATTGTGAACCTATGTGGAGTTGACTTTGCTCTATCAGACCTTTATTTTTTAATAATTTAGGAACTGATAATCTTTTCCTGAGAGTGAATTTCGCAATGATAGACAAAATCGTGGAAGTTTCTAATAAAGATTTGTTGTTGGTGTATTTGTTTAAAAGAAAGGGATATCTGTTTGACAAAACAACAAGAAATGTGTTATAAAACTTGATAAACGTAGGGATGACGTTTTGGAGAACTTATTATATTTAATTTTTTGTTTTGCTTGTTTGCTTGTTTGGTAGGTTTATTATATATTACTGCCCGAAAAATGTTTAAACATAATTATAAGTTTAACATAAGATAATTTCGGTATTCAAGCACTATTCCAAACTTTTTACCGTAAAGAATTAGGAGCAATTACGGCACATGTGGCTCGTGAGATAACAGTAACCATACCTAAAATACAATCAAGAGTACTTGCCACGCAAGTTTCGATATAAAAGTTTTATTCTCATATTTATTATAGCTCTGTAGGACTAATCAGAATTGTTTACGCATACTTCTTCTTGATATTGCCGATCATCATTTTCGCCCGAACTGTGGTTTAATATTATATTTGTCTAGACCCATCTTAAAGAGAAGGTTGAGTTCTGGGAAGAGGTGAAAAATAATTTGTGAGCGTAATCATTCTTGTTATGCAAGTGTGGAAGAACATCAGATAAGACATGTTCCCTGAAAAGCATGGCTCTTCAAATGCCTTCATATTCTAAATATGTCATGTAACATCGTAAAACTCTGGGGTAGGATTTTTACGCCACAAGGTCGTGTAGTCCTATATACATGTATATCTTTCTGTGTACAGTATTTGTAACTTTACCGAGACTTGGCTAAATTTATTCTCATTTTGATGATTCCAGAACCTTGCAATACACACAAATTCTTAAATGCTACATGTACATGTAGATGATCAACTTTTTCTGGTCGATTCCACACCGTTTCTTTCACAATGCAATCGAATGACCAGAACTTAACTTCATCTGCCTATCACTCAAGAGAAAATAGAGAGTGCGTCTGTACGCCACCATTTCGTTAACACAGCCGTATTCAAACTCTTCTAGCTCTTATGCAGGCGTACTGAAAACGAACATTTTGTTTTCATAAAACCTTTTACGCATTCTTTTCTCTACCATATCATGAGACGATATGAAATATACACCAACTATTTCATGTTATGTCACTGTCGTGTAAAGATTCGTGTAAAGATTGACTGGAAGGAAATGGATATTCCTTTGAATTTAAATCAAACAATTTCAGTGGAATCAAGGAACGGAGTTCGTTTAAGCTATGGTCACAGATTTGAGCAGCGACCGACCGATCAGTAGCCTGCTCGGTCGCTGCTGGAATTTAGGCATCGCCCAGCAATTAGGTCGGTGCCGGGCGGCGACTGAAAAGTGAGCAGGCGCCGCCCAAATTTAACCTCCGCGCTAAAACTTCAGCGGCGACCGAGCGATGCCCTAAAAACGCGCGGTGCCTGGGCGGCCGCCGTTAGGTGGCCGGGCAGCCGGCGGGCAGAATTGGTTAAAAACTCGCCGCTCGGCCGCCAAGCAGGCTACTTTTGAGTAATGTGACCATAGCATTAGACAGCCAAAACATGAAAACAATTCTTCGATATACTCAGTCCTTTAAATGATAGCGAACTTGTTACGTTGGAAGGAGAAAAATATGCATCTTCAAAAGAAACGCCGCCTCTTTTTACTGTTATGGAAAATACGTATCTACCTCATTGTCATAACTTGATGAATATTGCACTCTTGGAAAAGGGAAAAGTAACACAGGCTTATCTAACTAGATCAGTGTAGGGCGAAGCTACAGGGAGATACCTCCTTCAAAGAAAATGTCTGAAAAGGGGAGAATGGAGAATAAAAGGAAAGGGGTGAAAGGAAAGTGAAAAGAAAAATAGGACTCTTCACCCTCTCCCCCTAACCAGTGGCCTTGTAAATTCACACGTTGTCAACTTAAAAAGATTATCACCTCACCTCCCCCGTGATGTCAGTGCCCCTCCTCCACCCCCGCCCCTCACACACACAATATCTGGGTCTCCGCTACCCCCTTGAACCAGGTCATCCAGAGTCAGTCCTGACGACGTCTGAGCCTGGCTTTACAATCCTATCATCTCAAGCAGTCTCTACATCCCACTTATTACCCGATACATACTCTCTCGTCAATCTAACACACGATTCAAAAGATCCCTTAATCACTATTCCATTATATATTACTCGATAAAACCCCTCCAACCTTACAAGGAGAGAAGTAATCCATTGCGGTAAACCTTGTTGTAATTAGCTCATCTGGACACGGATCACTCTGGTCCAATTTCCCGGGGAAATACAGTGATTGTAAAAATACCTTTTATCGTATATCGGAGAAACCAAAAGTGTCTGGAGAGTGCGGACAGAATTTTACCAAATGTCGTTGTAATGATATAGTATTGCTTTCTTTTCAACAATGGAAACTGAGTTCCAACAAAATCTGATATAAATATCGACACTTATTTATAGGCATAAATTGAAAGCGTTTGTCAAAGATTCTGTGTGAAAAAAAATCAATTGCTAACTAATTAGCGAAATAAACAGGATAATAGTTAGTATGTCCAAGCCACGCATGTTGTCTAACGGCTACGTTGTCCCATGTGTTCATATCCTTGCTGGCGATTTTCAGTATATGTGGTTTTCACCAGGTCTTGGTTGCTTTTTAAGACAATGGATGACTTAAACTATATCATACCATATTACGATGACATGATAACATATTTACAGTGATTAGAATTAATTTTAACAGAATTAATCTTCACTGCGAATATGCAAACTTGGGTTCAATTATTCTTTCCCAAATGTATAAACTCGTTATCACATCTCTGCAGAAAGGTAATGATGAATATCAGGGACTAATATAGATTTATTCTTTAGTTCAACAGCCTCTCCAGTGAGACAACTCGTCCAGGAAGACTATTCAAACCTAGCCATTCTTATGGATTCATTTGTATTATCCTTAGGATTTCCTGGGGGAGGGGGGGGGGGGTGGTTCTAATTGAAAAATTCTTACACAATGATAGATTTTTAGATATATTTTCAATGCAGCCCTTTTAACGAGACTACAACTCTACATTATAACATGACTATCTATATCACTATACTATCATTATATCATTCATTCTTATATTAAGGGCGTAGGGATTTTGATCATGATAGTACCTCATATACAAACAGTGAAGTCTGGCTTAGATAATCGACTGACTACGTGTTATACGAACCACGTGTTCATCTCCTTGTCACCAACAAATTTATTTGGAATTCCGTAACGACATTTATAAACGAATTGTTGATGGAATTCCGTAACGACATTTCTAAACGAATTGTTGATGAAATGATTAAATGACTATCATCATAAAAATGAAAATGAGAAAAGATTTGAACTTCTTTGCGACAAGATCCTTGTTTATTCATTAAGTTATAGAATTATAGTTATTTTGTACGAGATAATATAGGTTGATTTTTTTAAGCTCCATCAGTCGACTGAAATATATCTCGTTGGTCTACCCACTTGGTTGAGGTTTAAACTTGGAAAAAATCTAAAATTTACGCTTTTACGAATGCTAGGCCAAAGAAAACTTGGAGACCCTTGTACAAGGGCTGTTGACTTCAAATATTCGGCAATGTTCTTTAACTTAATCCTTTTGTGTGTGCAATGAAGCTGTCCGTGTTTGCCCATGCTTTTTTCCTCACCTTTTGGGTATGTTTAGAGATGCCTTCGCTATTTGGAGATGCATTCACTGTGCAAATTGTTCATGACACTTGGTTGTTTTCATAGAGCAAGGCCATTGATTTCTTCAAGATGTCATTTGACCTTGCACTATTGCAACTAAGGCTCATTCAAGAGAACGTATGATTCAATGACGTTCTCCGTAGTGAACTCCGTGTCAGGTCTTATCAACGCATCGCATGTCTGAAAGTGTATCTTTCTTGTACTTTTTGCTACTTGTGTCGATTAGCCTAGCTTGATCATGTTGATCGGGATTTGAAGCAAAAAAGGAAATTTTTTGAATTTCGAATTTGAGCAAAGTGGAATACCCCTTTCAAGAGAGAAAGAATTGCCTGGAAACTTTTTCATGGTGAAATGTTGGCCCAAAATAATCTTGTCTTGGTGAAAGAGGAACTTGAGATTTGCCCATTGTTTCTTTTTTTTGCGAAGACGTTTATAATAACATATATTTTAGACAACTGTAAATTGCACGATGACTCAATCACAAACTGTCCGTACGAGTACTGAAAGAAGAAAGGAGAATTCCTCTCAACCCCAAAGGCTGGATTCACTGCATGGACATTGGACTTAATTTTTTTTTAATGAAAAGACGGGGCTTAAGAGCATACGCATTAGACATTTGATATAATGTCTATTATAAGCATCGCTATTGATAAGCATTCATTTTTGTTTGGCGTTTGAGATTTTTATGACTGGGAGAAAAAAAAATTATGATTCATAGGTAAAGTAATCTCTTGTTGACTAGATCCGCTTAACAGATTGTTTTCTTCCCATAAATTTTCGTTTTCCTCCTGGGATGCAAAGTTTCCTGAATAAATCGAGGGAAAAGACGGTATGGACACACTCCCTTCAACCAAAAAGAAGGCGCCACAGTTTCACGTTTCGATTTCTTGTACCGGTATTCCGCACGCTCTGATTAGCAAATCCAATCGAAATGGTTCCGATAAGCGAGTATCTGATTAAAACCTGTAGGTTTATTCGTCGTTCCATGTATCGTCGTGAACTTGGAAGTCCCTTTCATCGTCGAGATGCCTTTAATAATAAGCCATGCATGCATACTCATTCTACAATGTGATTAAGGATGTAGCATTATTTCCGAGAAAGCGATGCCCAAACTTGACCGCATTGCTTGTTTTGGCGCGAAAGTTGTACGTTATGAGAAATAAGATCCTCGGAAAGATAGGGTTAGGCAGAAAGCGGTGCCGTACGTCACTTTATCTTAACTCTAGAACTAAGTTCATAGCACCGATACGTTTACCTCTTGTCATATGACTCTCCCTGTATTTTGAAGATATAGAGCTTTTTGATTCGATTTTTTGTATTTGTAGTGAAAGAGGGGCTAAATTAAAGAAAAATAATCTTTGATTGCTAAACATGCATTTCGGTATCGATATCTTTTCCTAATTATTGACAATGCTTTCTGTACTTCGCCGAACTATATTTATTAAAAAATTGCCCAAGAAAGTGTTGTTGAATTTGAAATATTATTGGTCAGATAGGAAGAACTCATCAGAAGGAAATGAGGTCATACTGAATATCAGGATGTAAAGGGAGCACCAAAACGCCAGTCCTAACCCTAACCCTAACCATAGAACACTAACGTAGCGGACTCTCACCCGTTAGCTACAGGATGACGGGAAAAAATATGGTGTACGGAAATTCACAAGAAAGAAATTAACGAAACCTATTGTAAGTGAAGGGAATTGATTGAGGATAACATGAATGAAAAAGACAAAGAACAAGATATGTCAATGAAAAGAAAACGCTTGCGCGGCCGACAAGAAAAACAATAAAGCGAACGAGACACCTCATCTTTCGATCAGCTTACATGTCCCTTGGCTTGAGTATGGCATCTTGTTTCAAAGTCATTGGAAACGAACCCGAAGGCGGTTAAACCCGGTACTATCACTGGGTTTAATACAGAAAAGAACGCAAACCTGCGACAAATCTAAAGTAACAGCTTGTCATACCGATTGCTCCAGGACCATGCTCGTCTTCCACAACCTAGAGAGAGAGAGAGAGAGAAAGACAAGTCCCAAGGATGTCACGGAAGTGTATGTCAACTTTCTAAGTGTCATTAAGCCTTTTGATCTGCCGTTGTTTATGATGTCCCCGTTTCGTCATTTCTCGTGCGTCAGTGCTAATCAGGCTAAAGAGAGTAAATCGTGCATATCAAATTAATTCTTTATTAATTGCAATGTTACAACGTTCTTTTGCATGAATGCTTTTTTCTCGATTTCATACTCCAATGGTGCGCCCCCAGTCGCTGACGCAACCTTACGTCAAGGAACCGACGCCCGTGTTAATGGAATCGAATGGTGCAATTTAGAATAGACCCACTGAAAATAGAAATTCAGGTTACAACAAAAGCACATGAAACACATAACATGTTCAAATAATTATTACATAACGCTTGCGAGAAAACATTTAAAGACAAAATTGATACGATATAATATTTTGACAAACACTATGTATGACCAATAAATATCGTATCTTGCATATGCTACTGAAACTGAAATGTATTCATTGATATAAAATGGTATAGAAATAATTTAAAGTGGACGTGAGCATTCCCCCTTTTTTTTTTTTTTGCTCCTATGCGTTTTGACACGCCAAGTTGCGTGTGTAGTACCTATCCTTTAAAAGTATTCAAATAAGAGTCTAAACCTGTCTGTATTTTAAATCTTAGACATTTATACTGACATAGCAGTTAAATCAACATAATGAATGACTGGACTACGGAAAGTTCCTGTAACAATGATTTACCCTTCGAGAACTCCATGTTTTTTTATTAAAGAGCGAGTAGAAACTTAGAGTTTAAAAAATACTAATTCTGGAAGTGATACAAGTTGTACATATGATGGTTTCTTTCTACCTGACTGATAAAAAAGCATGCGGGGGCTATGCGTGTAAGGAATCAACCATGAGACAGACGGCTTTAAGTTCTCTCCGAGGGACTTGGTGAGGATTAAAGCCTTGCCTCAGGATGCTAGTGTATCGACTTGGTTTCGAACTGTGATATTCCGCTTACGAGCACACTGCTCTATACCACTGATCCGTCGCGCCATCGCGCCTCCTCGTCCCATCGAGCCTCCTCGTCCTGTAATTGCCGTATGACCCCTTTCGTAATATCAACTTTCAGCTTTTCATGCGAGCAAGAATCCTTTTATTTAACTTACCAAATCATTTCTTAGAAAGAAAATCTTACAAGTTTCCTTCTATCAACATCAGACGTCATCACATGGCTCTTATAGAAGGTCAGATCTATTGTTCCGTTCCCCTCTTTTCCCTCCATCTCTTTCTCTCTCTGTCTCCCTCCCCCCTCCCGTCTTTTTATTTTCCTATCTTCTCTCGCTGTTGACTTGGCAGACGAAAAATTGCAATATCCTTTTACCGGAGGGCTTTCCAAACACGCCTTCTCCCTCCTAAATTGGATATGAGGGATTTAATGACGATTCCCAAATATAAAGAACTATAGAACCGTCTTCCGAAAACCTCCTCGTATTCTTTTTATCGTCAAGTATTGTTGTACCTCACATTAACCAGAAATGGTGGTAAACACGAATAGAAGGAAGATGTTCAAAAGGAAATCTCAAAATGATCTTTTGTATGAGCCCTCTTGTCTCAATCTATCATTCAGTTACGATGATTGATTGATGACTTCAGTATTTTAATATATTTCTTATTATTTGGAACTGGAACTCTTGATTGGCCTACTCTTGGCACTCAAAATGCAATAAACACATTTCAAAACCTCAGTGCAAGTCCAGTTTCGTGATTCCAATTATGTTCGATTACTTTTAAGTTGCTTTTTATCACAATGTTTAGAAAAAAACAGTCCCACGACCCTTCTTATGCACCTTAAAGGATAAAGGACTTAGAGCTTCTAAATGCAGGACACATAGAAACCTGTTTGATGTGAAGTAAAATGTTTTTATTGCTTTTATTTCGTGTTGGAATTAGTTTGTTTCTTTATAGTGTTGCCTGTTTTGTAATTATTTAATTTGTTTAGATGCAGTAAACCACTTAATAATAGGTCCACCACATTATCAATGAGATTCTGCTGTTTCAGCACATTATGTTTGGTCATGCTATTAAGCCCGCTTTGTAACGCATGTTTAAAGAAAAACGTATACTCTACCCCAAATTATTATATTTATCACATAAAGCTTGGATTTTAGAATTATGAATATAATATATATTTACAATTATGTATTATTTCATACGCAAGTACATTAACTATACTTCTTAGGCACTGAAATAGTGCACTTACATGCCAACAATCTAGAAACTCCCGAGGGCTACTTCAAAAAACATATAATGGTATTATCTCGACAAATTGCTTTAATCCTCTCCGTGTAATTTGAGTGCAACTTTGGGAAAGGTTGCAGAGCCCTTTGAAAATTACAAGAAGGAGAAGAAGAAAGGCTGACTAAAATTCAAACATAAAAATTCAATGCCATAGAAGCAGTATTAGATCACATGGCATTGAGCAAAATGCGATCTGGAGGTTGGTCTGAGGCGAGGCTGCCGAAGCCTCTTGGCGTAAAATGTCAGATTTGATAAATGTGCATCCATTATAGAACATGGAATATTATTATGAAACCATGACGAATGTTTAAACTGTATGTTGACAATTCAGCTGTCTCCTCCGGTAAAAGCTACCATAAACATAATGTCTCTTCTAGACGAAGGGATTGTTCATACAGTGCTTTTTGTTCCTGACTTTCATGATAGGATTGAATTACCTCTGCGCATTAGGCGCCATTTCAAGTCAACCAACGAAGGAAGTTTGTTCATGCGCTAGTTTATTCAACACAGTACTTTTGTTGTTTATTATGGTTATAATTATTATCGTTAATGGCCTGCCATATTCTACGCCAATTATTGCTGACACAGTCCTCCGTCAGCAAATGAAGACTCGTGGGGTATAAGTTGCGTTCAGTTTGTGTTCCATACGATATACATTCCTTAGCACACCAAGATATCTCGCATCGTATACAAAATGAGATGACAATTTCGCCGTCAATATAATAAGGAACATCGTAGCATGCTAGTGTCGGTAATTTGCATGACGTAGGACGGTGTCAAGGATTGACGCGGTCATTATTACGCCATTAGAGCAGTACCGTACGCTCAGGGAATTCACAATGCACAGTGCATTTCATTGTGTTGATTTAAACGTGTGACTAGAAGATCGCCAGTTTGCTATCACGTGTGATACATTTTCAACAAAAAAGGATCTATTGCGAAATTACGCCGCAAAAGGGCAGCTTACTTCAGTACATTACACGGTTGAAGCTGCAGTCGCTTTGTGCGACTGTACTTTTAAGGGACATAATTGTTAAACGTTTTCTATACGGCTTGACCTGATTTCCAATTGTACTTTCCGCTGTCGCCGTTCCATGCGCCTGCAAGTTCAACAAGTGGCATTTCGACATGTGATCTTGATGCACGTGGTGCACTTTGGGAGGGGGAGGGATGCTAGAATGATATAGATTGTGTAGCGTATCCCATCCATTGGGAGGCTCACGGAGGGGAGGGGGGAGGAGAGAACTGTCAATAGCTTGACGTACGCGGATCCCGACGCGGTACCTCCGCTCCCCGACTGGTTATTCACGTACTCTAGGCAATTCCGCCTCCTTGTTATTACTTGATAAACTTTCAGCTTTTCATTTTCAACATATTTTGATTCTTCGTTTTTTTTTAAATTGCTTATCAATATTATTGATGACGATCCAAAATTTTGTATACTATATTTCAATGAAATTTATTTAACATGATTCGATTTTATTTGATATGATCTTATCACTTTGTGGACACACTGGTCTAGGCTTAGGTTAATGTGAGGGCCTGGGATGTACCGATGTCTTGGGAATGGTTGATGCACACTTAAGACATGCCGCATCCAAAAGTATGAAGGTTGTATCTGGTATGTTTTAAGTATTAATATTCCCCTTTTTTAAAGTGGTACCAATCCATGGCCTTTATTTACTTTCTAGAGTGGAAATAAGTAAGCAAAATAGATAACTACCCAGATGACAAATGAATGTAGACAAGCATGCTTAATCTACGTCTCCTTTTGAAATTAGGTAACATCATGCAAAGCTTCTTCTCTAAAAGATTTAATAGGTTGATCCATTCAAGTATACTATTCACATTGCATCACTTGTACCAGACGTATTGATGCTGAAATGTGTGGATCAGGAATCCGGCGTTGTCTAATATAGTGTAAACATATTGAGCGCACAACACCGTCCACGGACGCTCATGGCGCTAGCCCGATTAGCAACAGTTCTCTTTAATACAAGTAAATGTTTATTTGATTATACCATCAGAAACTTTTTTTTTATTTTTTTTTTACAACATTCGTATCTCTCATTTCAATCCTCAGCCATAGGCGCCGGAAGTGGGGTGGCAGGGGGGC
>BEXV01000116.1:54273-67394 GCA_003118195.1 Hemicentrotus pulcherrimus
AAAATTGCGCTTCAAAATGATCAAGATGTGCCTCAAAAAAGTATAAATCTTTGAGTGACCGGTTTTACCATACTCGTTTCCCCCAATAGACTGTAGTGTTATGAAAACCGTCAGGCGAACGGTTTTCAAAATTTGTAATTCCAATCATAAATATCTTGAAAATCAGACAGTCGATCGGTTTGTAGAAGTCATGGGGTTCCTGACTGACCTAAAGGTTTAAAATTTTCATTGCATCATGAGCTAAATCCCGACTTTTGTTTCGGAATCTGAGACAAAGTTACCGGATCCCTTTAATCTACTTCAAATCGAAAGCGAAAAGAAAATTGAATGTTTCAATAGCTATAATAAACATTTTATATTGTTATGTTAAGAAGGAGCGGTGATTCTATTCAACAAAATCTTTACGTAAAGAGTCGGTACGAAATCGTCGGGAGATATTCGTCGACGTCATCTAGCGATCAAACACCTAAGATGGATTTTTGTTCTTCCTATTTTTGGCAGGTGTATCGTTCAGCTTCAGACGTGTAATATTCTGATTATTATCAATCATCAGGCCCAAAGGACTGAAAAACTACTGAAGAAAGTCATTGTCATATAATTGTGCCCCAAAAAAAGAAGATGTTGTATTGCCCTTTGCGACTGAACCTATAATCTTGAAATCTACGGTCGGCTTTTTTTAAAAAAGCCCAAAAAAGTATTAATATCGGCACAAAAATGGAGTAAAAAAAAGTTTTAAAATGTGTTGAAAGAGAAAAGATTTTCGACCGACCGGCCCATATTTTAGCACCTAAAGGGCCTTGTTAGGCCTTATATACAGCAGTATTACAGAAGTTGTATATCGGAAAAATGGAAAACAACATAAGTGCAATAATAAAAATACACACTATTCAACATGCATGTTCTGCAAATAGCTATGCCTGCATGCTGTACTGATAATACGACTCTCTTAAGATTCAGATTTTTTGTTTTTTGTCTTTGATAATTTGATACTCTCATTGTGTCTCCCTCTATTTCTGTCCATATTTTGCTTTCTCTCTGTCTCTTTTCGTTACATCCCCCTTCCCCTCAAGCAACCAGACCTCAACTCTGAACTAATAAAATCAGATCAATGCCAATAAGTTTGCTTCTCCCGCTTCTAGATGTGATGTTACCACCACCATACATTGCCTGGGGCGTGCACTGCGTGTCTTGTAGTAGTCGGTAGGTTCAGAGAGGTTTCATGCTGGCGGGTAGGGTGGAAAAGGCCTGAAAATAGACATCAAATTAAATTCGTCACGGTTATTCAACAATTTCACACTATTTTGACCACTGAAAGTGATGTAAATATTTTGACCCATTTTGTTGAATTGAATATATTCTAGTTCAATTTCATGGTCAGTTGAATTGATTTAACGACTTTTTAAGTGAAGTATACATTTCTAGCTGGAAACCGTTTGCGTTTGAATATAACTGTGGGAATGGATCCTTAGCTTATAAGTATTCTCGTGGTATGTTCTTTTTTTTTGAAACATTTTTTTTAAGCAGCCTTTCAGCTACGTTCAGGTATGAAGCAGTAAATGAGGCGTTAAAAAGAAAATATGATGACGTTAAATTACTGATATACGGTTCACGCGTAGGGCCTTTGTTAAAGGTAAAGACCAGTAATGGTCATGCGATTGCATTGTGAAAGAAACGTTGTGGAATCAATCAGAAAAGGTTGATCATCTAGCATCTAGCATCTGCAAGGTTCTGGAATCATCAAAATGATAAGAAATTTGGCCCATTCTTCGTAAAGTTACAAGCACTATACACATAAAGATGTATATGGGACTACCCTATATCTCTCACAGACCGTCATGAGAGAAACAAATTTTCCAAATGGGTAGGCGGTTTCCCGGCAAATTGTTTATCATCATGTATTAGTCAAAACATATTCTTTCACATGATTGGTAATGAGGGCTTCCATTTCATTTTTTGAAATTAGGGCGCTTCCATTACTGGTCTTTACCCTTAAGCGCAATTGGCAAACAAACACAATCCGCGGGTTTCTTTTCTTCTTTTTTGTTGTTGTTGTTGCTGGGACTTGCCGAATCATCAATCATATATGATCAAACAGTACCTTTATATATTTACTTCCCAATAAAATTCGTTCTACGAAAGTAATCTAATATTACGTCTAATAAGGCTATGTCACTCGCGTATTTTTCTATTGAAATGTCAATGTTTACCCCTCACACGATCACGAGAGGGACATCACTATATTTGGACGAAATGAACTTGGTTAGACTGACTGAGCATGCTGATTGCAGAGTGCAGGTTTAAGAGTCAGTATCATCCATCCCAGGAGAAAGAAATTCATCTTTTCTAAACTTTTCTCCTGATTCCTTCTTTCTCTGTTTCATCTTCTGTCACTTTTTATGGGTGTCGTTTGATTAGGGGAGAAGGGAAGGGAATTTTTCCGTTCTCTGGTGCTACACCTGCCTAGAAATGTAATGGCAACGCTTGAAAAAATAACTTGAAATATAATTTTCCCTTTCTTCAATACTATCTGTTGACAGTTTGATAATAAACCCCTAAGGAGGAAAAACTTTGAGAAATACAATGATTTTAATCTGACCCAGATTTGCTCGTTGCCTCAGTGAAGAAACGGGTCTCGTAATTCGATGATCAAAGAGGTTGATTATTAAAGCAACCTCACAAGAACAGATGAAAGCAGAGTAATTTTTGAAGAAATAACGAGAAAAATACTTGGATTATGATTTACCAGGTGCCTCTACGTGCCTCTACATACAATTATCCTTAATGTTGTTATTTTCTTCATCTTGCTTATATGTTTCGAGTTTTTTTAATTCATGAAAAACGTTATAAGGACAGTAATCTGTAAAGAAATAACAGTAGAAATATTTGATGACGATTGCTTGATTGCAATTGTCTTCTTCTGTTTTCTTTCTTGTTTCTCATGTTTGTAATTTTGGCCAAGTTTTGGCCAAATGACCATTTTTGTCACTTCTAGTCAGGAGTGACTCTCCCGATCACTATTATCAGCAAAGGAGGTTTGAAAGGCCTAGCATATGAACAAAATTAATGTACCAGATTTGTTTTTGTCTTAGTCATGATTTAAAATGTTAATAATACAACATTTTTATTCTCTTTCTTTTCTTTGCAATGTCCTCTACTTGCTTGACCACTGTGTTCTCCTCCTTGATATCTCGTATGATGATGCTTTGCCATGATGATGTTATCGATGGTTCTATGAGCAGGTAAGCAAGTTTTTATTAATCCCGATAGAAAATAATGAATACATTTTCCTATATAAAGTAAATTATTTAGACTACAAAAGTGTTATCTTTACATTAAAAGGTTAGTCGCAATTGGAAAGTTATATTTCCACCGCAAAGCATATATAATTCTCAGCTTTGTTAAAGACGTAAAAAAAACAACAACAAAAAACACGATGGCAACTATTAAAACAGAAATCAACTCGAGGTCCATTTTAATATTATATTATACATTCCATTTAAATTATGTTCAGATTACGTAATACATCAATGTAATGTTCTCAGTACAGTAGGTGACGCACACGGCTAGTTAGATTGCCTGGGGTTGATATTTCGGAAGTAGTTGCGACCGTGATCAATTTTCCAACCGACGTTGTCGAAGGCCAACTCGGGGAAATTATTTTGGTGATAACTCTTGTAATTGGATTCCGGTTGTGACACTTTTCCCCGCCTATATCATTGTCACGTGTTAAGAAATTGTACTAAGATAATCTTCAAGGATGCCGAGTCATTAAAAGTACTGATGAGTTTAGAAACTATGTCAAAATATGAAAATATATTTGCCTCTTTCGTCATAATCATGAATATGAACAACATGCGCATGCAGTAAATTATTGATTAAATGTGTTCAGGGATGCTGTATACTGATTTTCATTAACAAAAACTACGGTTTAAAGTTCACCATTGCATCCTTCACTAATACATGTACTACTCTCTGTTGGTTAAATTGCATAATGTGGTCCCACGTGTAGACTAATCGTGTCCAGTTTACCCGAACTTTCCCTAAGTACATGTACATGTTAACTGGAATCTTTAACGCGTGTTAAATGAAATGTAAAAGCCTAGAGTTGTGTTTGCTCATCGATTCAGAGGAACATGGCTTGTTTTGTCATAATGCACTTCATCAAAACTATTATGAACAGATACGAGAAAAGAGAGACCTGGAATATTCTGGGCGACATGCATAATGACAGTCGTGTCTGGTTTTCTAACTTTTCCCTATTCATGTAACCTTTAAAGTGTGTTTATTTGAGATGTAAAAATCCAGAGTTGTGTTTTGGTAATCGATTGGATGCGACACGACCTGTTTTATCACGACGCACACCTGCGGGTAACATGATAAACCGAGCATTATCTTCAACAATCTGTCCCTTTTAACTCCGCACAGAAAACACAACGATGTATTAACCCATCAACGACGACCGGTGCAAACATTAAACAGAAATCTTGGTCCCTTCCTAAGGAAATTTTGGTCAATTTCACTTTTTGTTTCTCCCATAAACCTTTGAGTTTCTATTTTGTCATGGTTAAGAAATACATCGACACGCTATTTGGGGCATTCACCCTCATCACTCGAATTTAGGTTAAATAGCAAGTGATTTCTTTCACAGATGAAAGACAAATAATCTGAGACAGGTCCATGTGGTAGAAAGAATCCTGCTCGGTTCGTCGTCCTTGTATGGTATAAAAAATAATTAAAAAAGGAAAGAGAGACGAATTTCTTTTTTAGCAGACGTGGACTTGTAATCAGAGTGTTGATGATTGTTCTGACGTAGACGAGAATATCAAGACACACAATCCGTTGCTCTATCAGAATTTTGTATACATTGTAAACACTGTAAGCAGCTTTATCGAAGACTGCTGTTTTTATTGATTTATGGGTCCAACGAATATCAGGATGATTTAAACCGTCTTTTTAAGTATGATTTAAGTGGATTAGTTTTCATTAACTAAAGGATCTTAAAGAAATTATACGAAAAATTCACACATATACCAGTGAACAATGAATTTCCATTTGTTATGGACAATAAATCAATTCAATTCAATTCAATTCATTTCAAATCTTATACAATTGAAAACGTTCGCATCCCCGTATACATCTTTAGTGTCTTAATGAAAACGAGAAGTTTGTTTGTACACGAAGTACCATCTTTTGAGAAAAGAATAGATAACAGTGTCTAATTTAATTAATGTGGAGGGATACATTCACATGAAATTTAAATCACATCAATTGAGAGGCTAAATTTTCGAATCCCTCCATTGACACTTAACAGATAACCTTTGCAAAACATTAATCCAAATTTGCCTCTCTCGGCTCAGGAACAGTAAATGTTAGGAAAGAATTTCTAAAATGTATACAGTACCTATACGGCTGTAGAAAACTGCGACGGTTTTACAGCGCCATAATATTTGTGAAATGCTTGATCTCTGCATTGTAAACTTATGTTGGAATATAATTGTGTTATAATAATGATCATTAAGAGTTCCAAGCGGGCTATAAGGAATGTAAAACGCAAAGATCGGCTACCAGTTTCCAATGGATTTGAATAATCATGACATGAAACATACATTCCGCCAACGAACATTCTTCAACTCCTGTTAAACATCGCATGCTCCCACTTTAAGGAGGAAATTTCCACTCGCCACTTAATGGTTAGTTATTCAAGCCTTTCCTCTTATATTCGTCGGAAAAGGATAAGGAGGAGACCGTTGCAACATCAATCATGAGTAACAGGGGCGGTTCCAGGACTTTGTAAATAGAGGGGGCATAACATTCCTTAACTTTGCTGATAAACAGAAAAACAAATTGATTTTTTCTTAAGGTCATCAACTTAAATTAAAAAAGGGGTACAATTTTGGATTTGTGTACTGAATGTACTTCACTTTGGTTTTTAAAGAAAAGGGGTGTACGGGCCGGTTGGGCCTTCCCTCAACCCGCTACTGATGAGCAGACAGAGTAAGACAAAGCCACTTATAGACTGTATGAAGTGGCGAGTACTTGACCGGTTGTACATACGTGAAGAGCGTAGTAGATTTGTTTAGCTAGCGTCATATAAGGGGATTTATAAAGACACCAACGCAATGTTCGCTGTTAGGGGACAGAATGTATTTCTAAAACCACATTTTCCATCCTAACATGGTAGTAGATAGATTTTTTTTTTAAAATTTAAATATAGCGGCGATAATGAAGCCACTAACACAATGCTGTGAGGATTAGGGCAAATGTTTGTCTACTGTACTATAGTTATGGGTGGTTATTTTTTGTTAATTTAACGAAGCACTATAGTTCCATCGTAAAGGGCGTGGCAGTATTATTCTAGGATCATACACCGCTCGTGATGAATATTGAGGTTGCTATCCGCAAGGGGTCATTGAGCGACAAATGTGCCTATTTCGTTTTTGCTGGCGTTGTAAATTTGTCTCTGTTGAGGGCAGGGAAGTGTTCTGCACTCTTGTCTTCTGAGATGATGACGCACCGATTGCTCTTACATGAATGGCATGGTAGTTTGTTCTCTGCAAACATTGTGTTGAGACATTGAAGCAGTATTGCCATGTTGAGGGAAAAGAGTCTTCTTTTTATATTTGTAGATGGGTAAATCATTATAGAGGGAAGTGTACCAGGCACTAGATTGTTCTATCAATGAAGTGACGATAGTGATGTGTTTCAATATTACGTTTGTAAGGCCAAGGGGTTCTCCTAATGTTTCGTATTTGTAGATACTTAAAACCATACTCAGGGAGGTGTAGCAGTTGCTCCGGGTATAGTAGATTGATTTTCATTGGGTCATTTGCTCTTTTTTTTTCTTCTTTCCTCTCTATTGTTTTCTTCTTCTTCTACTTCTTCTTCTTCTCTTTCTTCATCTTGTGGTTATGGGTATTAAGTGCAACTCTTCAGCAAGTAAACTAGATACGTTTAGTACGACCATTGACAACCTCTTCCCCAGGGCAATAGTAAGGTCAGGTCATTTCTTACAGGTGACCGGTCCATCTGGTTCAGCGGTTGTTTCCCTAAAACTTTTTTTTATAGAAACTGTAAACCTAAACGATTCCAGTAGGTTGGAATTTTTTGCATTCGTACCACATGGTTGAAAGGGTTGGACGCATTAAAAGTCATTTTCAAAATTTCATTTAATATTTGTTATTTAAAGGCCTCGACCAAATCTCTACTTCCATGTTTTCTAATATGAGAGGTGGAGAGAGAGAGAGAGAGAGACAAAGAGAGAGACAAAGAGACACATAATATGACAGCTGGGTCAATAAATCCTGTCCCGTTTCATGGGTAATTACTGTCAATTTAATGATGCGTGAATTCGATTTTCACACGTCTTCATAATAGTGCTAATCAAGGGCCCGTGCTTCAAGGCAGTTGTTCCGTTAATTTGACATTTTATACATTACCTGCTTAATCTGAGACTCGCTATAGATGAAGGTTTGTAGCAGTGACGTAGCGTGGGCTCAGTCAATGAAAGTGCACTGGTATCATGGGTGGGGGAGGGGGTGGGAGGGTTGCTCGTAGCTGGATGAAATGTCAATTAACAAGGCTACTGATTGCGGAATAGCTCCTATCATGGTGTTTTCCCTTTTCCCCCTTTCTCCTTTTTGTCTCCTCTTATTTGTGGTTGCTCGAAAATCTCACTGATTAACCCCCACTTGTTTGAGATCTGCACCGGCTAAACCAGAGCGCCAAAGGAAATCATTCAAGATTTTGTTGATTGTCCATAACGTGTTCATCTCTCTCTCCCTCTCTGCCTCTCTCTCTCTCTCTCTCTCTCGCTCGCTCATGTTGATTGTTTTCAGCCTTTAGATTATTGCCCACCCCCTTCATAAAACCCCTTAAAGTAGCTAAGCGACCGCTAAGATTTTGTAAAGAAATAAACTAATTAAAACAAAACCCATCAAAATTATATCCCGTTGAATACAACAATCGCGATTATGTATGAGCATAGATTTTGATCGAAACATACCCTGCGCAACAATATTGGGTTTAACAGAACATTAAGAACAGTATGAGACCTACGCAAGTCGAAGAATGTCATGATTAGAAGAGAGAGTGGACACCTGATAGGATAGAAATGCGACGTAAAAGCCAGTTAGTGAAAACGGATCAGCAAAAGTGTGTTCACATCTGTAGTAGATAGCCGATGGACCGGTTTCATTGATATGCTCGTACGTATTGTCTCACAATAAGCGGTAGCAGTATTAGAAGTAGCAATAATGATATTAATAGTAGTATAGCAGTTAGTAGCGAAAGTAGTGATGGTAGTGCTAAGATGCGTAAAGGGTAATTGGTTTGTTGTAGTTTTCTACTTAACAACAGACTGTCACAATCCTTGATTTATAGGCGAACGGGAAGATCATGGAGATCATGGAGGAGAAAATTTAGTGAATATTTGAAATAGAGCGTGACAGCATGCAAAGAACCCTCATGCCACGTGAAAAATGATGATGACGAATGAGAGATGATCATCGATTTCAGGTGGCCCCTAACCACACCTCATAATATAGATTACCCTAAGGACAAACGTGTAGAGCACCACACTCATTTTTCATTCATTCTGTCTGTCTGTCTCTGTCTGTCTCTCTCTCATACCTCTCTCTCTCTCTCTCTCTCTCTCTTTTACCTCTGCATCTCTATCATTTCTCTTGTTTTTCCCATCCATTTATTTTGGGGGTGATGCTACATCTAGATCACATTTCTCTTTACCTTATTTCACATGTTCACCCCCCCCCCCTCTCTCTCTCTCTCCTTCTATCCCTATCTTTTTGTCTACCTCTACTCCATCCCTCCCCTGACTACGGTATGCCTTCTCCCACTTTCTCATCTCTGTTTGACTCTGTTTAGTTTCTATTTTCTCTAAGTATTCATATTCTATCTATTCGTCGATCTCACCTTTTCTGCCCCAAAGGACACAGTCCTGCTCACACGTTTTCCTTATTATTTTTCTCTTTCTCTTTCTATCCCAGGCGAACATTTCTCTTTCTCTCTCTCTCTTTCTCTTTCTCTTTTTTTTTCTCTCTCTCTACTTGTTTCTCCCGCTCTCTTTCCTTACCCTCTTGCTATATCGCCCTCTCCTTCCTCAACCCTTCTTTGCTTTTTATCATGCTTCTCTGCTTCATCCCACCCCTCCCTTTCTCTCTCTCTTTCTTTATTTTCTTCACATAATGTTCCTTCATCTCTTTCTCTTTCCTCCACTCCTCCTTTAATTATTTGTAACCCTATTTTCTTACGTTCATAACCCGTTGCCGCAACTGTACGCCTGGCTTCCTTGAAGATCATTCGATAATGCACAACCACATTCCAACATAGTGCCATCGGTGTTCATTGCCGCGCGCTTTTTTGTCGATATTCTTGTCACGTGATAGAAATGGTAATCCCAGCCGTGCTCGAAACCGTATAAGCGCGGTGTCGGAAACTCAGGCGAGGCGTAATCGTACCTCACTCGGAGATCGTCTGGCTTCTTTCTGTCAATAATATCTCCATTTTGGAAAGAGGATTGGGGAATATCCTATCTGTTCAAAAATTCAACCGTCACCTCGTGAATGTGTAGAACGCAGCTAATTAAACAAATAGAAGGGGGGAGAGAATCATTTGCCTGTCCGACAAAGGGTGCAATGCGCAGTTAGTGGATAAAGGAGCAGTATGTTACAGCCGGTTACATCATAACGAAGGTTTTTTGTATGTATTTGAAATGTATCTGATGTCATATATATATATATATATATATATATATAGGCCTATATGTTATTTGGTTTAAAATTATTACAAATACATTTGTCTTTGATGTATCGGTTATACTCATTTTTACTTTTGCAGGTTCCGAATTTTCTCAGTTGGATAATGCAATTCAAAAGACAAAAATAAATGTCAAACATTATTTCAGAAAAGAAGAAGAAAAAAAATAGACAATGGAATGGCCTGTAATGTTGACGCTGAGACGATCAACTTCTGTAAATATTTCATCAATATAACACTCCCATAAATCTACGAGTTTTCCAGATTAATCCTTGGATATGACCAAGTTATTATCATTCCCAATCCGCTGTACCCGTGTGCCGGCCCTCCTGCAGTAATTACAATCCTGCATCCCAATTCAATTGGCCCCTTTAATTTACTTTTGACAGCTTCTTCTCAAATAGCTTGGGGTCTGACAGGGGGGTCCCTCCATCCGTCGATATTATCTCAGAGGGTTTAATTGTGATTTCATCCTCTTTCCTAACTCGTCATCACTACTCAAGTGCCCTCTCACTCCATGAGTGTCCCAGTAGTTGCATGACGCTCTGACGTCGTCATGGCAACAGGACGATGACAGTTTTGGGACGGCAGGTGTCCTTTTTCAAGTGATAAATTTGTTGTTCCTTTATTTTTTGGGTTCGTGTTTGTTTACGTGTTTTGCTTTTCAGCTCATTTCACAGTAGTCATTCATACAGTGGGGATTGCGTTTGAATGCAAATGGAGCAGGGTTTGTGTCCTCTGAGTAGAACTATCCACCCTCTTCTTTAGTACCTCTGTCTTTATTCCTCATCCCGACTCTTTCTCTCTCTCTCTCTCTCTCTCTCTCTATCTCTCAAAATTATGTCTGCCTCTTGAATATCACAGTTGGTTGAATTCATATTAATAAGCTTTAATATCATGAATGCATTTTACTTGCGTTGTTTGCCCGAAACTTTCTCCTCCATTTACCATTTATTCATATATTTTCTTAAATGGTCTGGTAGTAAAGAGGATGTACAGACGGACTCATCTACAATGAATGATTTTTTTTTGTTGATGGGGACTTGCATTACATTACTCTCTTGCAGGATTAAACAATATTACTCGATTTGTTTTAACTTCAAAGGTCAGAATAGAGTGTTATTAACCCATGTTAGCGTAGGCATGCTTTGTTAAAATGTGTATCAGTTTTTTCTGGTTTTATTTTCAACAGATACCGTACGTTTTACAAGTTGAAGGGAATAGACACGTTTTGAATTTTGTATGGTTAGAAGAGTCTCTAACTCATACCAAATTCGGAAAAAGACCAATATTGGTATAGATTAAGATACATGGCTGTTTGATATTATAACCCTACTATAGCCATGCATTCTCTCTTTCTCTCTCTTTCTCTCTCTTTCTCTCTCTCTCTCTCTCTCTTCTCTCCCTCTCTCTGTTAGTCTCTCTTGCTCATTTTCTCATCTCTCTTCATTCATCTGTCTCTCCCCCCTTCTCTTGAGATCGTCCTTTTTTTCTTATTTTGTATTATTACTATTTCACTTTCTTTTATAGGACCCTATAAAGTGTAATTTGGAAAAGTGATAAATAACTTTCAAAGGTACGTTCGTCCGTCTGAAAGTCCATCGATCTTTTTTTCCATCCCACTACAACACCTTCACAAATCAAATAATATATATAAATATATGTATATATATATATATATATATATATATATATATATATCTTCTACATTATGGGCATATCAATTTCGATTGATTGCCAGTATGTACATCCTCGATTGAGCCATCTTCATGTATTGGTTAGTTGATTGACCGGAACGTTAGTCCGCTTCCAACAATCAATATGCCATTGTGATTGGAACGAAAATGTTTCGACAGAGAATTTATTACATGACTATAAAGGGCAGTATCCGAGACTGAACCGCGTGAGACAAAGTCATACAAAAGCTCATACATTTCAAACGACGTTTTAGGAATTCCGAGGGAAATCCTTTTAAGTGGTAAATTAATTTTAGTTTGGCATTGCCTCGTTCAAAGTTTTGTTCAAAGCAGACATTATTTTGTAATGGAAAGTTTTATGTGTTGAGCGCCCGGTTATACGGATATTCGCTTGTGCAATAACCTTTGGATTTAAACAACGTGATTAAAAGATTTTACGATTACTATGGAAATAGTGGTCATATTTTCATTATTTTGTGTCAGTAAACGCATTTATATAAAAACAAACGCCTAATAAATATATATCTTACTTTAGTTTTGTTCATACGCCACTTTACATGCAGTTTCTCATTTTATGTCATTGTTCATTTCACGAGGCAGCAAACTTCAAACCTTTGTTGTATTCATTTTATGATGACCTAATCTTTCCGATAAATGTGCATGTCCTATCACTTTTTGACAAATCAAGTCGACTCCGTGGATAGTTTCTAAAAAAACCCTTCATGAACTTTGGAAGTAAGTGGAAGAGCGCCACCATGCATGTGAAAACTGTTTGATACTAAAAGCGTTTCAATATTGTGTTTAACTTCATAAAATGTCAAACAAACGAAATTCTTTTCTATTACATTCTCTTACTGTGTTTGGTACTCAATTTTATTTTACTTTCTCTTTCCTATCTCTCAGGCTCTGTCTGATAAACAAACACATAAAAAGATTGCATTGATTTCAATATCTGATATAGGAAACGAATCTAAATCTATTTGTCAAATTTCAAATGCAAAGGGCATTGCATTCATATGGTATTTCAACAATAATATTTGTCTGTTCTATCTGTTCTATCAGTCTCTCTCTTGCGTCTCTCTCTTGCGTCTCTCTCTTGCGTCTCTCTCTCTTGCGTCTCTCTCTTGCGTTTCTCTCTCTTTCTAGAGTTGCATTTCCCTCGTTGTCCCAATCTGTCACTCACAGTCTATCTCTCAAAGGTTAAGAATTGATTTGGACCGAATTATGAGATTATTTTCTGCGACGGAGAACGATAAAATGCAAACTGCATGGCGGGTTGCATGGCGCCGAAAACTCAAGACCCGTTTCCAATCAGAAGGTCAACAACTTGCGATGTCATATTCACGATTATTCCGATGTCGGATGAACATGGATGTATTTAAACGCTACCTGCAAAAATGTATATGTTAACTGTACAAAGTAACTGTGCATGTAAACGATCAATGTTTCTCATGTTTATAGCTATATTGTGTGTACCTACACGCAAACCTTTGTAAACTTATGGTTCGGAATGATTCCATACCATTCTTTTGGAAAGAAAGAAAGAAAGAATGCATTATTGTAGCCGTTTAACTGCATATTTAGGAAGCACTCCACGAACAACCACCTTTGTACTTGTAGATCTTTCCTCTCTCATTCGAAGAGGAAATAGTC
>BEXV01000116.1:78975-89704 GCA_003118195.1 Hemicentrotus pulcherrimus
TCTCTCATCTCTTTGGAATCCTGAGAAATTATTGCGAATTTAGGGGGGTACATTGAGCATTTTTCCTGATTAAGGGGGGTCTCCAAGGCAGGAAAAGCCCGCAAAAAGCCCGCGAAAGGGGGTTCGAAAATTTTGGCAGTCCTCAGATAGGGGGTGTTTTTAAAAAGAGGGAACGAGCATATGCGTACCCTAAATAACACTGAGTGGGGGGGCCGGGTCTACAATGCAATCACATGACCAGAACTCAACTTTATCTTTAACAGACAATATGAGGGATATTACAGACTGTTTATTTCGTCAGGCTCCTCAATTTAACGTCTTTCACGACCTGTAGTATTGATGTATGCACGCTACTGTACATGAAGACTTGTGCATTCCTCAACATAAATCACAGAGGCGCGAACTCACAGCGTACGTCATTTCAACACGAGCTAAACGACATTGTTTCGGTAACGAGCCGTTGAATAGGTGAAGAGAGAAAGAGAGATATGGGGACATGGAGATAGAGAGAAGAGAGAAATAGAGTGGTCGTAATCATTACTTGAGAGTTAAGTCGACGAGCGAACAGGCTGAATGGACTTCGTCGATCGACACGCGACTGGACGGAGTAGGATGGAAACATGATTACCAATGCGTGGGACTGCACGGTTCATTTCCCACGCGAGTGGTAAATGGGCACCAGTTGCATTTAGGCGCGCAAAGTGATGGGTCAAACCACACAACACTGGACTTCATTTTCCTTCATATCAGTGCGTTGGAAATATATCATCAGGTTTTTTCGTGCTTTGGTCTTCTCTGATTGGGTAGACGGTGGACCGAAGTGGAATTTATCATTTGGATTATTTCGAATCATGCGGTCACACCATGGGACAACACCGCCCCTCCACTCACCTAAAACCCAAAGATGACAAACAGATTCCAACCATTGTTGTAAGTATTGCTTCCTTTATATATAACAACGCTTAAAATGTTGTACGACACTTGCTCCGGCCACAGTTGCTCAGCATCTATTTCCTACACTAACCGAATATTCAACTTCAACCCTAGACCCTGCAATAGATACGTAAGTACCTAAAGCCCAATTGTAACCCTTACCATATAACTTTGACTAACACATCCTCAAGAAAATGACACCACAGCAATTCCATGCCACCTAGGGCCTATACATGACATGGGATTGAGTCAACGTGATTTGATATACACTATTAATTTAACATCCCAATGCAGTTTAATACATTCATGATGTTTCATCGTTTCAAGATATCTTCTGGTGAAAATACTGCATCCGGAAATTTATGGAGTATTCGCGATGAGGAGAGAAGTAATTTACTCGATCTTCATTTTTGTAACTTCCATTACCTTAATAATAATCATCTGTCATTGGAGGTTATACAACCCGGTCACATCGCCAAACCAACCCGACAGCTTACCAAAATTATTTTGCCTATTCACACTAATGTAATTCTGTCTATGATCAGTCCCAGGTTTTGGTCTCATCGGTGTGACATGGCAAAAACACTATATTGGATACCTGACTGAATTGGTTAAATTTTCATGGAATGAAGGTTTTAGGAAAGATTCTTGCTTGAATTTACCTGCGCTATGGAGAGAACCCGGTCTTGTTCATAAAGGCGAACGACTAAAATCTTTATTGTAATTAAGTTTCCTCAGTAATACGAGCGAGGACGGTGTTGCCAATGGTGGCGTGTCTCATTACTTTCTATTATGTTTTATTATTCCCTTTAGATGGGGAACAAAATGGACAACGAAATTAAAATTTGAGCATTCACTATCTCGTACATTAGTACTTAAACATAATTGCAATTTCTTTGATGGTATCCCCTGGTCATATCTTTTAAGATGAAAGCAAACAAGAGAACCTCTATCGAATTTGTAAAGACGAAAATTAGCTTCACATGTATTCTTTTCATTTCCGCTTTAATAGTGGCTTCGACAATAATAGGCCGATTAGTATCTTTCTGTAAATGATCATTAAACAAAGATAAACATGGCGTGCGCAGAGAGTTTCAGTCGATGGGTAAATAAGTTTACCTCCCAATATGTATGTTTACTGTAGAAGTGTAGAGTGATACAGTGTGCAAGTTTATACATGTAGGTCTGTTTACATTATGTTCCAAATATTACGATGGTTGGACCGAAGTGTGAACGAAACTCTTGTAGACGAAACACTGAATAAAGTTATGGAATGCAACGTGCAGGGTTTAAATGAAATCGTAAACAAGGAATTACTACAAGATAATGAGCTTCGATTTTCAGGTTGTAGCTGATGTACGATTTTTTTTTTTTTTACTCATACTTTGGTTACAAATTGAGGAGGGAAAACAAAATCTATATTTTTTAAAGATATGATAGCCTTTTCCATTATTACCATTTAAACCACAGGAATGTTTATAGGCTTTCACCCAGGGCTCTTGCAACTGCAGTATAACAAAAAGACATGCATTCTCATTGCAATATAAGTTACCTTTACCTGCCTTCCCCTACCAAAGAACATGACATCGCCTGAAAGATATGCGTCTGCAAGAATAATCTAACCCCGGCGTACATGGCACATCTTGAAATCATCCTAAATAACTTCTGACAACCATAAATTTGAAAAGAGTAGTCTATACGCGATATTGATTCACACAACAGAAACATATTGCATATTTTGATTTATTTGCAGACATCTAGGCTAATTCCTCAGTCGGCAGGCTTTTATCGAAACTCAAAGGCCGGTTCTTTGGCCCGTATAGAGCAGATTCTGTTTTAAGAAAGGGTCTCCAACTCGAGGTTTTGTAAAAACGCGTAAAGGATACTTTCATTATCTTGTCATTGAATAGATATACGAAATTAGAGGGATGTAAAAGGGGGACGGGAGAGAAGAGAGGGAGAGAGGGTGAGAAGAGGAGAGAAGAGACATAGGGAGGGGAAGAGAGGAGGGGAATACAGGTAGAGAGAAAGCGACAGTTAAATAAAAAGACAGAGAAGGAGACGTCAAAAAGAAGGAGAAGGAGACGTCAAAAATAAGAATAAGAGATAAAAGAAAGAAAGACACAAAGAGCAGTGGACTGATAAAGAAAGAATGAAGGAAGAGAGAGAGAGGAGAAAAAAGAATTGAGAGAGAGAGGGGGGATGAAGAAAGAGACAGTGGAAATGAAGAGAGAAAAGGGAGAGAGATGAGAGATGGGGAGATTGACAGGTGAGCTACTTCAGGTAATAGAAGTAATCATATTATGCAAGGACAAGAAACACTCTAATGCCTAGTCAACGGAGAGACGAGATGAGAAAGGATTTGAAAAGTGGGCCAAGATTAGGGTTGGGTGTGCAATCATGATATTTTACACAAAGCAACATATTCACCAAAATCAGCTCTTATTGATGTTGTTATTGGTTTTGTAAAATTTAAGAGGTTTGATTAAACAAGTTTGAATTGCATGGAGTATGTTCATATCTAACACTGAAAGCAAACCCCCAAAATACACTGAAATTCCCGTAATCGTTAAAACTTGGTATCACTAGCCAACTTATTGACAAATTCTAAACTCAGTCGGTCACTAAACATTTTGCACCTTAATTGGTGTATCGAATTCAATGAAATTTACAAACGCCACATAAATTGAAGATGTGGTGGGGGGGAATATAAATTGAAAGGGATAAGTATAAACTATAACAAAGTAAGTGGTTATTTGTCTTATAATTACTCTGAAACGGATATTTTCTGGATATTTTCTTTTTACTTCATTCTACCCCCTAACTAATTTCCTCCTGACTTTCTATATCACAGTTTCTTAAAGCCCCACTGTCCTACTTGTAGCTACTTGCTCCCTCTATATAGAAACCTTCCCCAATCGGTGCCTGTTGGTCCCCCATGGTCCTCTTTTTCTTATGTTAGTCGAGAGCTGTGTTAATGAGATAGTCACCTGTTAGTGACCTTGCTGTGTGGTCTAATCCCTTCTGGCCCAGTAGTATTGACGGTCTTTAAACAACAAATTACATTATGACAAATGTCACATTTCGAGCGGACAACGTAACTATGCTCTCAAAAAATGTTATTGCCTTGCATCGTATGCTGTCATGAATCTGTATAGAGAATTCAACTGTCTTCAACAAGTTGTTCACGGGTTTTGGGCTATTAGATGAAACTAACTGAAAAGTATTACCTTCTATATTTCAAACCCATGAGAGTTATGAGCCGGAAACGAGATGCCAAGGTTTGAAGCTCTGGAAATTGCTTTCTTGTTATTAGACCTGTAAACGATTTCGGAATACTTTGTTCTAAGAATAAGAACCCAGATTAAGAGCAAGCGCGCTCTAAGGTTGAGATGGGAGAGAGAAGGGGGAAGAGAGAAAAATGGAGAGAAAGACATCATAGAGAGAGAGAGAGAGAGGAAAAAAGAGAGAGAGTGGGGGTGAATAGAGGAATGAGAAGGGGAGATGTAGAAAGAGAAAGAGGGGGCACATAGAGAGAGATAGAGAGGTTTTGGTGAGGACCGCAGCGTTATGGCTTTTCTACGGCACATGCTCTGGCTACAATAAAAACCGCTCCGCGGTAGATAACCTACACTAACCAAGTTCTCCAAATCTTGGAATTTTAATTTCATATTTCAATTCCATAATACCTAACCTTAACCGTAACCCTGACCGTCACTATGATCCTAAAACCCCATCGCAACCTTTAACCTAAATAAATCATTGACGAAATGGAAGCCAGGACAATTGTTGCTGGAGTAAGATTTGACGAGTCGCCGACTTGTTGATGCTAAACTAAGGCGGGAATATAAGACAAGTGTGTAATATTTTGAATTTATTCGCAGCTTTCAAAATCGCTTGTGGTAATTGAGGAATACCATATTTCCTTTGTCAAACCTTCTATGATCCAACTTCAACTCGTATTAAGAGTATTAAACCTTGAGTGATATCCATACCTCCCTAATCTTCTAGAAGTCAGATATATTCCTTCTTGCCAATGAAACAAACATACATACGAAATGAAACAGGGGTAACCGGGGTACGCTCAAATGTATGGATACACCGCTGGGTGATGTATCTGTTTACTGTAACCGCAAAGAGAAAATAAAATAGGATTCTCTCCTTGTCATCAAAATCAGTTTCGTTGACCATTTGAAGGAAAATGCTCGAGATACCTGAAATCTGTGACTTATAAAATATGTACGCATTATTCTGCTAAAACAACGTTGTACACCCAGGGGTCTAGGAGTATGAAAATATAGATAGAGTTCAAAGTGTAACCTAGAAATGAGAACTCAGATCATTGCTTTTATAGATTGGTGCACGGAAACAAACATAAGATGAAAAGCGTTCAAAATGAGGGGGAGAACATTATAGAAGAAAGGGATGACTTCGAAACACAAAATGCCATCTTCCAAATTTCCCCCTTTCTCTGTAAACGTCATGTACCATCATCAATTTTGTTTATCTTTAGGAGAAATTATAATCATTAATTATTGTACTTTTGGATTGTTTTATTTTTTCATCTTTGAGATCCATATCCATATCATCTATAAAATAAACTGTTACAACGTGAATGAGGATAGCGCTATATTTTTAGCCACGAAAGCAATGCGCGTCATGGTTATACCAATTTATAACCACCTAAATATAGGCCAGTTCAAAATGATGGCAATATAATTGTGCGGCTCGTTATACAGTACGTCCAAGCCCCTTGCATACTAGGGGGCATGCCAGTAGATGAGTTACCCCCATTCAGACTACCCCCAAATCGTATAGCTATACCTCGAACGTCATAATAAAACGTCATAATGGCGAAACGCGTGATTGAACGAAAACTCGGAATAGAATCAAGGTCGAGGTCTGATATGAACTATCGAACGGACATCGTATAACTTGGTGGGGCCAATCGTGAGCGATCAATACTGATTGGCCAGCCGTCGTGTCAACTGACTTTTTAAAAATTACTTTTTTGTTTGTACGATGTTATCCAGTCTGTCTTCTCCTTTCATGATGATGATGAATCATTATACGATGTTGATTCATACTTCTTCTACTTCTACGACGATACTCACCAGGATCCATAAGTCAGGATGTAGTGCTGAGGAATAAACTATCTAGTTCTTGGTCTAGATGCTGGGTGGGAGCTCTCCCTTGAAGACCTCTAATAGTGAAGTAGCGTCAGGGGTGATACTAGTTTTGTACACATTTGCTCTAGTCTGGACGGGCTCTTAGTCACTATGAGTACGTGGATGAATGCAAGGGGGATCGACAATCGATATCGAGTGACTTCGAGTTACCTCGCATTCAATACGCCCCATACCCCCACCTTCAATCGATAGCAATTGGCCTGTGGATAGTTTTTGGCACGCAGGCTCGATCTCATGATTTCTTCAAAGACAGGGTAAAAATGAAAATGGGAGGTTGCTATGACAATGGAAATCGGATTTTGGATTGTATCTCGAATATATTATATTTCAGGAACAAGAGCAAAAAAGGAGCGTTCATCAGTAGCATAAAACTGCATGATTATCATCATGGATTTGCAGATTTTGAGTTCCACTCTCCTAATATCTTGTGTACCTAATTATTTTAATTTAACAGGAAATCCGTCTTATGTTATCAAAATAAATTGTGAAAGCTTAGAGTGGAATTGTTGAATCTGTTACGTAGTGTTGCAATATACATGTAGATTGATGTTACAATTCTATCTGCCCCCTCCCCCTCCAATAAAACTTTTCGTGAATCAAAATTTTGTTGCAATTTATCACCCTCGTGTAAATTTGTGTCATATTAGTTGTATCTGTATGCATCATTCCCCAATGGATTTGGAATAATACTTGTTATATCTCCGTTTGATTTTCTTTTCTTCAATATGTGTTAGATATTGCTGTCAACTCATTCCCACATTAATATACAGAAAAGGGATCACATTATGAATAAATATACACGTTCCTTTCTACACCACATTGCAACCCCATCATCATACAGACGAGGCTGAGATTTGTCATATAATGATAGTTGCAGTTGTTCGATGATTACCCATAGTGATCTGTTTCAGCTATTATCGTGGAAATGACTGTCTGAAAGCCGTATTACGCTAAGTGTTTTGTCACACTAAATTACAAACATACATGGATCGTATAATGGACTAGTCTTTTGTTGACTAACGATATCGTATGCGGTGTGTATCATGGAGGTTACTTCGTATTCACTGTATCAGTTTTGAGGGAAGGTGATATTGACGGCCTGTAATAACATGCTCATGTATTTAGTACATTCAGTACATTAATACGCACAGAAATTGCCATGCCTTGTCTGAAAAAAGATTATTCATGTATTCTTATAATTTATCATAACTATATAAGAATCAATCTGTTTTTTGATATTGTAATTTGTTACAACTTTTCGACGGTTTACCTCTGAACGCATGTGTTTCTATTGAGAGTGTTTTCATTTTTGTGTATGTACACCTTTACATAAACAATTATTTGAAATTTTAATAATAATTAGGAAATTAGACGGTGAATTAGTACATTTTACCTTTCCATAAATGAAATGGGAAATACTCTATGGCACATTTAATGTGAATGAGTTATAAACTTGTCTTTGGAATGGGTTTCTCATGAGCATATACCTGTACATTATGTAATATTTGAGTACTTGTTTTAGTATACCCTAAATATACTTTACACTTGCAAAAAGTAGATCCACTTTCTTACTTTTTCGTCAAGTATATTTAAGTGATCAACATTTTGATGTTTATTCAAGCGATACACATATACACTTTTCACTCTCCCGAAAATATGGAAATAAATTGCCCTAGCGCGCCCTCACGCGAAGCGATGGTGATCGTATCATGTTAATAGAATAGCGCAGGTGTCCACCTAGGCCCACACGTGGGTCGGTAACACGACCTCTCCCTAGCGAACACCATTCGATAAATATTTCCCCAATCCTGAGTGTCACTTCACCTTTAAAAAGATAGCAACTTCATACCGCTTACCCTTCTGGCACTTTGCTCGTCTCAAAATTCAAAATATTAGAGGAAGGACAGGTATTAGGTGAGGGAAGGTATAGAGCGTTCGAACTGAAGCTTCAGGATTTATTTTTCTCCGCGGGATCCTTCTTTACAACAACAATATCAGCCCCATTTAATATTTCAGTAATGTCTTTAGACGTTTACCCTCTCCTACCCCTCATTCTCTCTCCGTCTCTCCGCCATATCACCCATTTCTCTCTCTCTCTCTCTCTCCCTCTCTCTTTTTCAATGTGACTTCCTGAACCCGAGTTCACCACTTGTCCTAAATTATAGATATCGCCTAATTTAGCGATGAATTTTCAATAGAATCGCCGTCTCCCGTGGCTCATCGATGATTAATAAAATAATGAGGAAAATAGGGAAGTTTGAATCGCCCCTTACATCAAATGGGAATAATGGGATTGCAAATATATACGGAAGATGGAACAGAGCAGGTGCCCTACGTGAAGTAAAAGAGTGAAAAGTTTTAAACAGGCATATGTTTCCACCTTATATAAAGCATGGGCTTGTAACTGATTTGGTTTTTAATCTGTTATAGCGTCCCACACAATCATTCTATGTTGTGGGTGTTCAGCCTACATTTAACACAGCAGATATACACATCACATGGTTTCTGTCGATGGCTTTTAAAAAGATTTTATATTAAAAACATACCAACCTTATAAACATTAAAACATTGAAAAAGAATCAAGCAAATTAAAATAATAATAATAATCGTACCACGACGATATCTGATTAGCATCCACACTTCAAACATTAAAACTGAGATTATGGGTTTAGATATAGGGAAATTTGACATTTTAGACAGTAAAGTTATAATGGTTCTTTATAATATATAGCTCATGTTGTAAATACATTATTAGTAAAACGTCGTACATGTATGTCACTAAAATGAATCTAGATAAATTTTAAATGGAGAATTCTGGAATGGTATTTGTTAACGCTTGATCATGACTCTGAGAGCAGCGGGGCATGATGTGAATATTTAATGACATAATGAAAGACATGGAAACGAAATATGACACGAGATACATTGTCATTACTCGTATCAATCCTTAAAGTAACGTCTTCACGATCATGTCGGAGTAGCTTGAGAGGTATCGTAGAACTAATCTTGGATATACGCCAGACATGTTAGGAATACTAGTATACAGGTGTAGGTAGCAGTAGAAGAAGAAGAAGTAAACGAAGGAGGAGGAGAGGGAAAGATAGAGGTAGTAGTAACAGTTATAATAATGATAATAATAGTAATAATAAAGCAGCAACAACTACAAAAAACAACAAAGTATACCTTGTGGGGGTAGATGACAAGCTTTACAAGTCATGATGCGCAGTCCGTTTGTAGGCTGAAATATAAAAAGTAGTAACGTCTTTGTTATGTATAAAACAATAATATTTTCGTGATGGTTTGTTGTGTCTATGCCTTTATACTATATACATGTATGTATTTTGTTTACTTTTATATTCTTCCATTCTATTCTAAATCAACCCTTTTGATGATTCTATATGCTGTAATTTGTCCAACCTGTCATTCTCTCTAAATGATTGCATCTGCATACAATATGGTTTTGTCCTGGGCTCTTATGTATCGTCTGTTGTGCAAGTTTGAAAATGTTTATAAAAATACAGAGTATGTATGTAGGACTGTAACGTATAAAATAAAAAGCCGTGGTGTTATAGAGCAAAGGTATCTACTGCGTCCATTAGCTTGGTCATCACCACAAGTCATGTATCGTTGTAGTTCACAAGCTCACATCTGAAATAGCTTAAGTCTCATGACTTCCCCGCCCTTACGGCTCTCACCCTTGCAATAAAGACGTTCTGCATCCGGAGACTGCTTGCTATGACGTCATTAGATCTCCCGTATCATCTATACAAGGTATGCTAGAATGCTAACGTTGTTGCTAGGTTGTTCAACGTCTATTGCTCACTTCACATTATCAGCATTACGACCTCATGCCAAACTATACCGGTTGTACGACACATACTCCTGCGACAATTATTGCTCCGCGGTCAATCTACTAACGGAACTTTCTGAATCCTGGACCTAAACACATAGCTAGCCCATAAACCAAACTAATACCAAACTGCAACACTACCATTGGATAAAATAAAGCCCTAAAGCTATTGTCGCCGGAAACAATGTCGTATCGCCGTTTTTACTACCGATATACCACTGATATAATAATCAACGTTGTACCTTCAGTTAAGTTAACTGTAGTGTAAATTCATGTTAAACAAGAATTTACACTTTTACAAAGAAGCATAAGAGGAGATAACGATATTGTTTAACCAGCCTCCCAGCTAATTATCTGTTATATGAATCAAATTCGTTTCCTCCATCATTGTAACGAAGGGGGAATCTGTTGACGAGATGACAAAGAAACGATGTTTTGAATTGTAGGTATAAACCTACACGTACATGTGAGTTTAAAAGAAATGACATGTTTGCGTACTTTTATTATTATGATTATGACTACTTTTGTTGTAAAGTAACTTGAGGCATATTTAAGTGATAATTTTATCTTCAAAACGGGTTACATCTGGTAATCAATAATAATTTGCGGCTCGTATATAATGTCTGGATGGTAATAGGGGAGCCGAACGAAGCTGATAAGAAATTTGTGAGGGAAAAATGATGGGTAACACTCATCACTATCATGACAATGGCGTAAAGCGGTGCTTCTTTAGACCGGGGGGGGGGGGGGGGGGGGG
>BEXV01000116.1:196322-218447 GCA_003118195.1 Hemicentrotus pulcherrimus
CATGAGCACATTAAGCTGTCTGCATTTTCTTTCTCCTTCTAGTGCACCATCATGTTCGGAGCCATTAAGGAAAGTTAACCAAGATTGAGACTCTGGAAATAAAAGTCATGTCCTTTATGCTTGGCCTATTTTGTAAGATAATCCATCTCAACGATTTTGTCATTTTGCCCTCGGTGTTGGGAGAGGCAATCCCTATCTAGAATCTAGAACATGACTTCAATCAAGCAGAAGATCGACATAAAATGTGCCAGACAATTTTAATAATGTGTGATTTACTTTTTCTCAAGACAAGCGAAACAATGCTGGGAATTACTATTAAGAGAAATAGTACATTTATTCTTACCATACTAGGAGGTAAATCTCAGAATACTGCAATTTTTCGTTTTAGTTCTTGTTTTTCGGGACAGCAATACAAACATGTAAATAATTTTGAGAATTGCAAAATCTACTTATTTAGGGTTATGTTTTCAATTGAGAAGGGATTTTTGAAAAATAAATTTAATTGTGTATCAATAACATTGAAAAATATGGATACCATTTTGAGACTTTGTCACTTCAAAGCTTAGTCATATTGGTCACAAAGTAGAGATTGTGAAATACACGTGCAGCCTTTATTTATTTAGAGTCTTATACATGTATATTCAGTATAACAAATATTTCTTTTCATTGTGCAGCCTATCTCTCGTTCTTGATAAGATTTACTGCTGACATCTCAAAGAAATGATGTCTACCTTTATAGCAAAAAATTGTAGATTTGGCAAACCAATTCTTGGGATAACTCTCTACAATTATGGTAATAATATATCAAGATAGTAAGGGGTTTTGTACTGCATATATACTTTTTTTTTTTGCACAATGGTAAATTATTACTTTGTTAGAATAGATATACAGTCAAACCTGCTTTAGTGACCACCTGTACATAAAGACCACATTTTTTGTTTCCTTGAAAGTGGTTTCTCATTGAAACAGGTACTAAAGGAACCTGTATTTAAAGAACACCAGCATATAAAGACTACTTTTCTTGACTCCCTTGGGTGGTCTTTATAGACAGGTTTCAATTTACTTAATTTTCTTCAGAATCAAGTATACATAGTAAAACCTGATGTTTTTAATCCTATCTCCTGTTTAACATTCAACACACATGATAGCTGAATCTAGGTTAATTATGATATATGGTGCCTGGAATCCTGAAAAAAATAGATGTGAAAAATGAAACCCGGTCATCTAAACAAGTGGAGTATTTTCCTTGGTATGGTTGCTTATAGCATCCAATTCCCTAGATCAATACCAATATTGAAGTTCCATTGTAGGATAGAATTTCTGAGCTAGAAACTATTGATGTGTTATTAGGAAAAACACATTATAAATTAGGTTATACTGTGCCTCAAAATATGAAATGAAAGAGTAAAAGGGGGAGAAGAGCAGAGGTTCTCACTCTTTCTTTTTCTCTCTTTATTTTTTTTTCTCTCTCTCTCTCTCTCTCTCTTTCTTTTTCTTTGTCATCTCTCTGTATGTCACACTTTCTTTCTGTCTGTCTCTCTCCCCATCTTCTGTCTATCATTCTCTCCCTGTCTCGTTCTCTTTCTCATTCCGAGTGTCTGCTTTGAATTTTCTTTCTTGATCTTCATCCCCCATGTTACTGTCTCTTTGTCATCTCTGTGTACAGGTGTGTATGTCATTTTCTCTCCCTTTTCTCTATTTCTCTCTCTCTCTCTCTCTCTCTCTGCTGCCCAGCCTGCAAGAATGGAACTCTTAATTATCATCTTTATATCACTCCTAATACAATGTAAATTAGGCCCATTGATTCATGTATTTTTCTATTCCTTCCTATTTTTCCTGAAGTTTAGGCACTTTTATCCCTCAACCACCTCCCTCCACACTTGTAAATAAGTACAGTCCACTTTAGTTCGAGACTGATCCCCCATCGTTCCTGCTGCCCCCACTCAGGTGGGCCCTTGCCCCCTTTTAGTGATCCAGTTTCTTCGGTGAGTTTCATGAAGTCCAATCCCCGTTTTTTTGTAGGCCAGACAATCACGATGGCCACTTTGATAACCACTTTGAAAAAAATCATGCGACTCAGGATGGACATCAATGACCTCTAACCTGAAAGCACTCACATGGTTCTTTGGAAAGATCTAATCTGCCCATTTAGGTAGGCAAGCTTTCACCGCCAAAAAAATAAGAAAAAATAGCGAGCAATCTTCCCAGAAAAGCATGTCAGAAAACGTCAGCCGTGTCCATTATCAAACTAAATATAAAGGGCAGAAGTTTTAGATTGGAGGGAAGGAAGCCTGGAGGAGATATTTGAGAATGAGAGTGAGAGAGAGAGAGAGAGAGGGAGAGAGAGAGAGATAGTTATACAATGGACATGTCCATGGTTGAAATGGAATAAAATCTTAAGCATTTGCAAAGTGGTCACATTCTTTACAGCGACAAAGGAAACGTTTAATAAAATAAATGATTCTGTGTTTTGTGATTTAAGACACTTTGCATCTAGAACGATTCCCTAATTTAATTTAGAAAGATTGATAATCAATGATCGGCTCTGTAGTCCCTTATATTCAGCATGCACAACATATATTTGTAGTTCTTTACCATGCTTTCACATGATCTAATTTTAGTACTTAAAAGAAAAGAAAAGGGGGAAAAAAAGGAAAGAGGATTTTGAGATTGGAGAAGTTTTAGAGTTGAGATGGTTGCAAATTAAGAGAGAGAAAGGACTAGTGCTGTCATCGAGAAAAAAAATCTTTGTCGACATGTCGTCTTGAATTTTAGCCAACAACGACACATTGTTGACAGATGGTTGGAAGAATGCAATCCTTCCAACACCGGCGTGCATGCCAACAATTGTTCGTGAATGATTTTTATTTGCTGCAGCCGTAAGTAAGATGACCAATTTCGAGTTTGTGTTCACTTTGAAATACAAATTAACACAAAACCAAAGTGTTTTGTTATAAAACACAGTGTTGTTTGTAAAATGATTCAAAGTGTGTGTAAAGCCTATAAATGGGTTGATTCTTGTCAACAATATACTATCCCTGTCGACATGTCGCCTTCCCGTAAAAATGCACTTTTATCGACAAGGTTGTCGACAGAAGGCTTGTCGATGACAGCACTAGAAAGGACGGACAATTATATCATAGATAGATTATGAATATTGTACACAAATACTGTGAATGCTTTAAGAGGTTTAAGAATGCTTTAAGAGGTTTAAGAATGGAGATAATAGCAAAAAGCGCAAGGATGTCAAGAAAAATATCCTTGAAAAAATGTTGAAATAGCCATAGCACTTGAATAAGCTCAGGAAAGAGT
Organism: Hemicentrotus pulcherrimus; assembly: GCA_003118195.1. Classification (NCBI taxonomy): domain Eukaryota; kingdom Metazoa; phylum Echinodermata; class Echinoidea; order Camarodonta; family Strongylocentrotidae; genus Hemicentrotus; species Hemicentrotus pulcherrimus. Next base: position 199,635 of record BEXV01000116.1, read on the forward strand.
CTTGAATTACAGACACGAGGCTTTCTTGAGAAGAGTACAAATCGTAGGGCTATACATGAAGAGATCAAGAGATGGTCCCCAGACGGATTGATGGATCTCAATTGTAAAAGACATCCAAGCAAACAAGAATAGTCCTTCTTAATAGGCAGCAATCAGACTCACCACTTACCTGTGAAATGCCAGCTTCATGCGCTCTATTGCTCGGCTCTTTCTATGGATTATGCCCCCTTAACAGCACCCCTGGTATTTTCTCAAAGTTTGATCACCAAATCGTGCAGAATTTCCTCTGATTGGGTCAAATATCCCTGCATTTCTTCTCGACGCTTGTATCATGTTATGTATTCGCAGGCATGCTGGCTCGTTTAACGCATGTTTTCGTTACAGGAGTAATGCGGGCAAAGCGAGAATGAGATTAATCTCCCTCTGGAGATAGAGGCATAACAGCATGGAGAGCAGGTGGAAAGAATTACAGTGTTTCAGGAGACATAAGATCAACATCAGCTTGATGTATTATATATCCAAGAAGATTGGAAAGCAGCTAGTTTTACAATTGATGGCAGTGGTTTAGATATTCAAAATATGTAGAACAGTTTCTCTCAAACAAGAATTTACAAATTGGGCCATTCTTTAAACTTATTTTACACCTTCTCCTTTCCCTCAGTATCGTCATTTCTCTGTTTTCTCCTGTTCTCTTTTTTGCTTTCTTATGTCTCAATAACTCCATGTAAAATACGTGAATACCTGCAAACTTTTTAATGAAACAAATTTTCAACAAAAAACAATACCAAATAATTATTTCCTGCTGTATTATCAGAATACAAATTAAGAAAGAGGTCAATAAAGAAGGAGAGAAAGTATGAATAGGCTTTTTCTAAAGTACCGGTATGCTTTCGCAATTCCCCCCAAATTACGGGCTTAAGTGGAGAGAAAGTTGTCATGAATTGTTCAGATATTTCTCCAAAAAGTACTCTTAGCTTGTGCATATTTGCTTAGCAGTGTTTGCATTTCATGTTCTTGAAAGGAAATTGCACTTATGTAATCATCTTTTTATAGTACTTGAACTCCTTATATGAAACTTCTCTCCGTGATACATTTCAAGTGCTGGCCGGATATTGCATATTACAGAGGCAATTTAGTGCATTGGTATTGTACTTTCATGTATACCTGAGCTTTGGCTTACACTGTCCGATGGATGTAGAAAGTAGGTTCTTCAGTACTTTATCCTGGCAAATTATTCCATGGAGGGTTAGACCCACTTGTTATTTTGTATCAAATGTTTTCATGATAGGAACAATTCCTTTTCTTTTCAATGCATAGAATCTGGTTCAACCTTAAAGACATCTTCTGATAGTATTTTTTTTTAAATTTGGCAGAGGGGCACCCATGTCAATGTTAAAGAAGTATGATCAATATGTATCATTCTTAAGAGCATGCCATGAATCTAGCACTCCAAATATCAAGGGATTATTATATGCTACTATAAACATTTTTTAGTAAGAGTTAAACAAGCAAAATTTTTACATGCTAAGCAGGGATGTAAATTATTTTCCACCTTTTTAGAACTGCACAAATATTGCTACATGTATTTATCAACTACAAAATTAAAGCTATCTGATAATGATTTTACGGCCTAACCAAAATTATAAATGATTATTCCAAAATATGTAATTAAATCGCAGAAAGAAAGGCACTGAATTTGAATTCATGCCATAATCACAATCAGTATATGTATAAAGCCCAAAGTCTGCACTTAATTCTGCATTGAAACAAGATGCAAGTGACATTGTCTCCAACTCATATTTCTTATTTCATAGCTGTATAAACCCATTACCTTACTATCTGTTATGCAGCCCTGCTCATTTATTGAACATTTCTAACCTACATCTATATTCCATCATCCAAATGGTTAAACGTCGGATCGAAATCCATTCCTGAAAATGGCCGCGAGGTCCCTAATCAAAGTGGACCGGCTTGCTCGACATGACAGGATTAGGAAGCTGATGTAGCGTTAATTCTATTTAGACTTCTCAAATAATGTGGCTTGGGGGATGGCAGGTAATGCTATCCGGTCCGTCTTCTTGATTGTCTGGTATGCATCATTGAGTATATGCCCCTTGAGGCGGGGGAAGTCTTATGAGGTGCAAGAATGATTCATAGAAGACAATGAGTTGCAACGGAAGTGATCATGTTTAACATAACCTGCTCTATTATTCTGAAGAAGTATATATATTTATTTTAATACAACATGTGCAGTTTTGTAAAGCCTTGTGCATATATAACTGCCTTTTCCAAATCACTTTGCATACCTCATTTTCTGGTTTATGTTGAAGATGAAAGTATGTTCCATGTAAATGAATTGGACTGTGCACAAGGCAGACACAACTACAGCATTTATATCATATTCAACAAACATCTTTATCATATGGTATCAAAATAAGATGTTTCAAAATCTTAATTTTTCATCCATTGATTTAAGATTATTGATTCGTTAACAAGTGTAGATTGTGTTGCATGTTTTGAATTTTCATCTAACTATTTTTAAAAATTCTTAAGAGAAGCTAATGGTATTTTCTTCTGTTCTGTATGTTAATTTGTATCACTTGGGCAAAATCTCCTATCATTTTGGGAGAAAAAAAGGAATGATTTCTTAAAAGAGGATTTAATCAGGATTTAAAATAAATCCATTAAAAGAGGATAAGATTAACATAGATTCCTGTCCCAATTTTGTGTGCATATATGATCACTTTAACTTAGCCAATTTGCACAAATTAGTTTCAGATACCTTTATTTTAAATTGAGATTTTATGCCCATACTCAAGTAAACTATTATGTATATAAAGTGAAGAAGTGATGTAATAATATTGTAGAAAGTGAACATGGAAATAATTTCACAAATCGTATGAGTCCACATCCTTCTGGCTCCCAGTAGATGAGTCTAGGGTGCGTTTAAGCTCAATTTTTGAAGGCAGAATGAGCGATTTGTAACGCTCATCGTAATCGCAGTTCCACGGTGCACTGTTTATGCTCACTTCTCTGGCTCCTCCAGGCAATTTTCCTTGGGTGGCCTTCAGCTGGATTCGCAAACCTGTGTGTGCATGCTACGTAGACCCACTAGAGGTCAGTGCGTTGACCCCATTTAAATGCGTTAACAAATTGTAAACACACCTTTTTGTGAGTTTACGATCGTTTTTCTGTGATTCTACAAAAGTGAGAAAGGACTCAACCGTGTTTTGAACTAAACACGTATACGAATGCCTGATTCTGGCCAGAAAAAGTTGAGCATAAACATACCCTCAGATGTATAGTATCTTCTACGTTCTTAAGAATCACCTGGTCTTGCGAAAACACATTGCTCTCTGGGGCAAACGTCCGAATATGCGCCAAAGATAAAGTTGGTAATGGTCATTTCCTCCATCCAAGTGACTGGACTGTACGGAGGCTTGAGGTAGTGATGAGAGTAACCAGGCAGGAGGGGTTGCTAAGCAACAAGGAAGAGGGAAAAAAAGGGGTGTTCCATCCCCCTCGAGACTTAGTGAAGGGACAGGTGGTAACTTGTGGAGGAGGAAATGAAAAGGAGTTCTTTTGATTGAGATGGGATCAGTGATAACTTCTTTCTGTATCATGGGTCATATTAGGTCTTCCTTTGTAGCCACTGGCATATACCTGTAGTTATTTGAAGTGACCCATTTTATTACATCGTCTATCAAAGGGAGAGTAAATATTGCCTGTTAAAGGTACTTTGTCCTATTTACAGGCCCCAAAAATGAAAATGTTCAATTCAAAAGGCATTTTAAAAGCAATACTTATTTAGAACTTCCCTCAAAACAAATGGGTTTGAAAATAGCTTTTTGTGGGAAAATAACAACCATTAGTTGTTGATTTGACATGAGTGATTGCAATCACTTAAGTAATAGTCTGATTTTCAGATGCTAGTACCGAATGATCGTACATTTTGCGCTGCACAAAAATTCAATCAGTTTAATTTTGGCCATTACAAGTAGTGGGTTATCGATGTAGACAACTGTTCATGTACCTGTTACAGCTCATTTTATGTATGTTATTACCAAAGAAAAAAAGATGTCGGTCAGTCACTCAATAGTGTCCGACAGTGAAGTCTAGCAAGTAAAGAGGTTTTCTTGCATAATTTAAATACTAGAACACTGCTAACGTTTAAATTTCACAGATAGGACAAACATGACATATTCATAATTCATGCAAAGTTCTACATAGTTTGATGTTGGCTGCAAAATAGACATAGTACCGTTAAGGGGGAGAAAGGTGTTAACTCATCATCACACAGTTTATGCCCCTCTGGCTGTCAACAAATAATATGCATAAAGATGTATTCAGAAGAAATGGCTATTCAGATGCACATCATCTGTTTAGAGGAAAAGGGGCATTAATTCTGTGTTAAAGAATAACTTAATGCCCTTCTTATTCTCAGCATAGGATATTAACTCGGTCTTTTTCTTTGGTCAAAATACAAATTTGTGCCTCCAAGGGTGCGTTAAAGCTCAATTTTGAAGGCAGAATGAGCAATTTGTAACGCTCATCGTAATCACAGTTCCACGGTGTACTGTTTATGCTCACTTCTCTGGCTCTTTCAGGCAATTCTCCTTAGGTGGCCATGCAGGTGGATTCGCAAACCTGCAGTGCACATGCTACATAGACCCACTAGAGGTCAGTGCGTTGACCCCATTTAAACGTGTTTACAAATGATTGTGCGTTTATGCTTCCCCAGAATCGCCGCCCTCACAAAATCGGTGATCGTGATCGCCGTTTTTCGGTGATTCTACAAAAGTGAGAAAGGACACTACTGTGTTTGGAACTAAACACGTATACGATGCCTGATTCTGGCCAGAAAGAGTTGAGCGTAAACATACCCCAAGTCATTTGAAGAGACCAATTTAAGTATATTATCAATCTAAGGATGAGTGAATATGCATGGAGATATAATACAAAGAAATATCTGTGATTGCTAATCTGTAATTAGGTGTACAGTTCATCTGTAGAGACTCCAGAGAGGTAGAGGGGCTTTGAATCGATGTTAAAGTAAAAAGTATTTCTCCTAATGGAATAGCAGATATTCAGATTTGCTGATACTTCTTGTTACAGTTCTAGTCTTGCCTGAAGTTCAAGCACATTATGGCTCTATTACCTACCAATCCCCCCCCCCCAACGCTTTTATGACCAGACAGAGTATTCCCAACAACTTTCTTTTCAAAGTATTGCACTCAGTACTCATATCTGAAGAATCAAAGAAATCCATCAAAGAACTCACATACACATATTTATGGTTTCTTCATTTTAAATTCCCCTCTAACATGTGTTATAAAGCCACTGCTTTATTCTTTTTTTTGAGTATTGTCACCCAATTGATCCTTTTACTGTAACACTGTGTTTTGTAATATTGAACACTTTTTTTTTCTTTGCTCACTTTATATGTGATTCTGAGATTGAAGAATGTGTATGCTTGCTCATTTCTTGTTGACACTAATGCTGTAGTTTGCTGTCAGCCATTCGAATGACTTAACATTTCCACTGGAGGGAAATACCAAATTTGATACTTGCCGGTCGGTCTGTCGCCCCTGGATGTTGGCAAATCATTAGAGGAAGGATCACGGTCGGATATTGTGTTTGATGGGTCCTTCCACTGTTGCTACAACTATGTACAGAGCCCTCGCTTGGGTTGTGTGAATTGTAAGGTGGTGTTGAGCTGTGTACGCATGGGTATGCAAGTAGGGATCAAAGTGGCAGGACGGTTAGATGCGTATGATGAAAGAAGAGAAAGAAAGAAGGAAAATGGTTAAGTATAAGGAAGATCATTTATTCCATCAATGTTGCTCATGTATTTTTGTATATTTATGCTTGCATTTTCACATGTGTAATGGAAATGAAATTAGATCTGATGGACAAGAGATAATAATGAAGAAATGAATAGATGAATTAAATGTTTTAAGAGAAAGAAAAAATGTAAGAAAAATTGACAGACTATGTGAATGAAAACAACGAAAAGAGGGAAGATGGAAGGAAATGGAAGAGCAACAAATTTAAAAAAACAACAAAGCCCCCTTTTCACCAGCAATTTGTTATACTAGTTGCACGTCTACAGTATCATATCATGCAATTATACTATTGTACTATTATGAATATCATGTCATACTATTTTGTCTCATGAAAAACTAGTTCCACATCTACCATAGATGATAATCCTAAAATTTATATGAAATCTTAGATTTTTTTCAATTTTTGTTTTTTTTGTTTGACTGGTTATTACAAATCCTGTCTCTTGGAATAAATTTGAACCTGTACACATGTGCACCATCTCCACAGACTTTGCTTGTTTGAAATGGAAATGGATGGCAACTGCAAAATGGCCCCTAAAAGTACTCGCTTCAACATCTGTGTGTTTTAAGATACACATGATACATACATGTAAGTATCATTTCATTATTATGCAGCATTTTTCTTTCAAGGTCATTTACCGCATCAAGTACATGAGGCTAACTTCATCCTAATGAGGTTTTTGTCCTTAGAGAGACATGCATGGTTAGAGGTGTCATGGTCTAATTGATACATCACTGGTAAGATTCTAACGCTGATGTGGTTAGATTTGCATGCATGTGCTTGTAAAATGGTACCTGGCCATAATACTCCCCAGAGAGCGGTATGGATGCACTATCATGTGTGGATTAGCAAATGAATACTCCCCAGAGAGCGGTATGGATGCACTATCATGTGTGGATTAGCAAATGAATCCAATGAACAGAGTAATAATAATCACATGTAAAGTGCTTAGAAATATATATAATGAAGTACTTTACAAATATGACTTATTATTATGCTTAATGTCATCTGCTGAGAGCCAGAAGGGCATTATGAATGAAGAAATAAATAAATAATGAATAAATGCATGATTGAATAAATGAATGAATGAATGAATGAATGCAAGAATAAGTGAATGAGTGAGTGAGTGAGTGAGTGAGTGAATGAGTGAATGAGTGAGTGAGTGAGTGAGTGGGTGAGTGAGTGAGTGAGTGAGTGGGTGGGTGAGTGGGTGAGTGAGTGGGTGAGTGAGTGGGTGAGTGAGTAGTGAATGAGTGAGTAAGTGAGTGAGTGAATGGATGAAAGATAGAAAGAATAAGTGAATGAATGAATGAATAGTGAAAAGGTGGATGGAATGTTAGATTGATGGAAAGATGAATGAATGAATGAAACAAACTTTTCTAATTAAACCTGATCATAATGTCTTACAATTAAGAAATACAATGCTTTATTCACAGAACACCACTAGATAGCAAGAATTTCAGTAGGCTGTGTTACCCTTATTAAAGATAAAGTTGAGTTCTAGTCATGCGATTGCATTGTGAAAAAAAAGTAGTGGAATGGATCAGAAAAAGTTGATCATGTAGCATGTAACCATTGGTGTGCACTGCAAGTTTCTGGAGTCATCAAAATCATAATGAATTTGGCACAGTCCTGGTAAAGTAATGAGCACTGTACACAGAAAGATGTATTTGTGTGGGAATGGTGTGGGGCCTACCTACCTTGATTTCCTTATCTTTCGATGCTCAATACTCGGCTAGTATTTTTATACCAAAATTGTTTGGCAAATGACATCTGGAATCTTGAACATTCAGTGCAAGTTTTGTTTTATTCTGTGAGAATTCATTTTCTTCTCTTTTTTACCAGAACTCAAGTTTATTTAACAACTTTACAAAATATCACACTTATTTTGAAATGTAAGTGAATAACATGTAAACCTATTTGAGTTGACTGCCCGTGCTCTCATCAGAAAAAATATTCAGAAGATTTTCACCTTTTCTTTCAAATATTCAGGTCATAATCATGCAGTCTTCTGTGATAACCATCAGCAGTCTAATTTCAATATGGTTAGGGAGGGACTGTTGTATTCTTGATTAGAGATGTGGAGTCTAGATTAATGTGCTAATGAGTACTCCATGGCTACTAATTTGAGTATGGCATTTATAGGTTTCAAATTCTGTTGGAACTATTTCCAGCTTAAACCGTAGCCATGTATATTGTACCAGTATACATGTAAGTAAGAACATTTTTCATAATGTTTTGAAGAGGTCAAATTTTCAGTGATTTCTTAGTTAAGTTTCGTATTTGTAATCTGATAGCATTGTGCTCATTCTTGTCAATATGTATGTAAATTGATTCTAGTTAGTATAAGGAACTGCATTTTTCACTGTGACTTTTTTTTTGTATAGCTTCACTGCATGATTTAAAGATCAGATCAATGACACGTTTATGAAGGAAATTATTGAGTTAGCAGAATTTACTACGAAGTGTACAGTAATAGCTTCCTGTGTTTTGTCAAGCTTTTCTATTTATTTTGCTCAGTGATTGTGATGAATTATCTCATATAAACAAAGATAAATCAGCATTCCTGGATTCACTCTTTCTCTGGAATCATGACGTAAACTCACATCAGAATCAGGATATTTCATAGGCACCAAAAAAAAGTAGTCAGTCTCTGACTTTGTCTTATTGCCAAGTGTAAAATGCCTGCTTCAATGATCCTGGAATTTGGAAACTCAATCAGGGAAAAGCAGGGAAAAATCAGTGAATTTTCTTTTTATGAAATTCCAGGAAAAACCCTGTATTACAGAGAACTAAACAGAGAATGTCTCCCAGGCAGAATTACGATATCACACCTGGAAAGAGAATTCTCAAATATACTAAGGATATACTAGGCTTTTAGAAGATATAAATTTATGACCATTGTTAACATTATCCTCTGTTTTTCACCCTTGAGTGTCAAACTAGTAATGGATCATTGAACAGTGTACTTACATGTATGAACACTTGTCTCTCCTCAAAGTGTACCTTTAAAAAAAACAAGAATGTGAAATTTTAGACTTTGCCAATTGTAGGCCTCTCCTCACCAACTAAAAACTGCCATCTGTACAAGATAAATGATGACATGGCTTGCTATAGGAGTCAGAAACAATTTACTAGGTGCCAAAAACACTTTACCTGAATCCTTAAAGCAAACATATAGATTTGATGCCCTTTTTCGCTCTCACCACCTACAGTCACATTAGGTATGTCTCATCAGCTCGAGGTTGCCAAATAGCCCGCTATTTCTGATTTGGGAAATAAGCCCAAAATTACAAAGCACGTCTTCTTCAGCTCGAGACTGGACTTGAAACCCGTAACTTGTAACTGAAGCTCAAGAAATTAGCTTGAGATATTTTGCTTAGCGTTTGCGCATAGTGGAGTCTTCGGGGCTGTTAAAGACGCACTGGACAATTAAATAGCGGGATATTTTGCAAGATAATTTGGGATTATTATCTCGACCAAATATCCTGCTAATTCAACTTCGGGCGGATGAAGACGCAAATTAGCTGGATTATTTGCGATCGGGATACCGTATTTGCCAGCGTAAACGCCGCAGTATTTTCGGGAGAGAAAAAATCAAAAAGTCGGGTGCGGCGTATATACGGCGACAGAGTAAAACAAAATAAAAAATCAAGCCAAAACCAGCACAAATTTGCACATATGGGACTACGAATGGTACAATAAATATACCACTATGGAACGGGTCATTTCCACACATCTTACCGACAATTTTACCTTGCATTGTTGACATGAAGACGCATATAATCTTCCATAAACAACATCTGCTGATAGATCTTGATCAAAGTTTGTGCCAATGCATTGCAAAAATAAAATAAGGGGCCGTTTAACGCATCCAGCACGCGAAGTCGCCATTTTCAATCCATTTCAATGTATACATCACAAAAAAAACTGCTGGCTTAGGCATTGGTGCAGGATAGCCACGCGGTCTAAGGCGCTGGTTTCAGCTCCCAATCTACCTGAGTCGGCCCAGGTTCGATCCTGACTTCGTCCAAAAAATTTTTTTTTTTTTTTTAAAGTCAAAAGCGGGGGTGCGGCTTATACGAGGGTGCGGCGTTATCGCCGGCAAATATGGTAGTTTCAATAGTGGGGTATTTGGCAATCTTGAGCTGATGAAGGCATGTCTTACTAATGGATTGATTGCATTCATGTGAATGAGTGCATGCATTGGCTTTGGCCACATTCATAAGCCATGAATGATTTAGAGCTATCTAGACCATGCCAGGAGTAGACCCTAGATGCATGCTTCATTGATGCCATTAGACTATGCCTGTCTGACATATGCATTGGATGCTTAAGGAATTTTGTACCCATTAGAAAAGTCAATAACTTAATTATATTTTGATAATAGTTGAATTTATGAGCATGGTTGATCAATAAATCAGTGAGTGCAATTCTACATCAAGGTCACCAACTAACAATTCTGTTCGAGCAAAAGTACCTGAAATACAATTTAATCCTGTTCTACGCTTGCTGTTTTGAAATGCATATGAACTAGGTTTACAAAAGTTTGGTGAAGAGAAAACAAGAGGAAGAGGAAGAAAAGGGGATAGATGAGCTAAAATAAGAAAGAAGAAAGAGACATTAGGGAGAGAAAGGAATACAGAAAAAGAAGGAGGTAGGAGAGAGAGAGACAGAGAGAAAGAGACAGAGAGAGAGAGACAGAGATGGAGAGAAAGAAAGACAGAGAGAGACAGAGACAAAGAAAGAGAGAGAGAGAGAGAGAGAGCACAGACTTGCTTGAGATGAGATCAGTTCAAGACTGCAATCTAAAGCAGCGTTTTTCAACTTTTTAATAGTCGTGGAACCCTTTTGAAAAATGAAAAGTTTTGCATAATCCTCCCAAATAATTTACAACAGATTCATTTTCCATCACATGGTACATGTCAAGTGATATGTACACACTTTTGAAATAAAATTTGGGAGCGAGTGAAGTGAACGAGCACAAAACAAGATTTTTAGTATTTACAAAATGTTATTTTGTAAACAAAACACAGTTACATGAAGTTAATATATTATGTATGCAGGTGCCTTGCTGCCCAAAACATAAATACAATAGTTATATATTTGATCACCTCAAACCCCATTGGCCATTGGCAACTCATTGTCTAGAATTATCCAGTTTATAAATATTCTGAGTGGTGAAGTGAACGAGCGTAGTGAAAATTTAATGTCTATATAAAAAGGATATATTTGGAAACCTTACTGTCAAAAGAGATATTCTAGCACCTTGTTCACAACAAATATGTTTATTCAGGCACTTAACTGCCTAAAATCATACTGCTTCTAAATGTTGCAAGCAAGAACAGAAGATACTTGTTTTTGAAATGTTATTTCTCCATGAGGATACATATCACTTAATAATATTTTGTATTCACAAAATTTGTTATGTTTATTTCATAATGGATACAAAAATAGATGTTGAATTAATCTCTCTCTAGCCGCACCCTTAAAGAATAAGATGTCCTGTGGCACCCCAGGATGCCGCGGCAGCCCGGTTGAAAAACTCTGATCTAGAGTATCCCCAAGGTAGAATTAACTTCAAGGATTTAAAATCATCCCACATCTCCCTGAGGCATAACATGTGTATCGATTCATGTTGTAATTAGGCAGATGAGTATCCTGTAACATATACCTGGGCTATCCTGGTCGCAAGAAGGCCTTAAGAGCTATGTGTTATTGATGGCAGTAACTGCCTTCTTGCAGGCAGCGCACAGAGTGTGGGACTGCTCTTCTTTTCATTTGCTTGTGAAAAGAACAATGCGGGTTGCATTAGTAGTTCCATGTGAATGTGTGACGACATTACGGAAAAGTTTATGGATAAGATAAAGAATAATTACATATTGTAGAATTACTGCTGAAAAATGATGAAGGCCAGAAAGGTATTCTTTCTAGTTTCCAAGGGAACATATTTAGGATTTTATTTTATTAGGAACAATCTAGTTATGCACTGCTTGTATTTACAAATTCAATTTGACTTGTCTTTGTAATGATCATTTTGAGGGAATACTTATTTCAAGATGGAGCCTTTACTTTAAAAATATAACCCAAAGACTCATAAGCTATTAAAAGATACACATGTACTTAAAAAATAGAATGAGTTGGGTTATCAAAAGTGGTATAAAAGTTTGGGAATAAAACTCAAGTTGTTATTGTTAAAGAGACTGGCTTACTAACATATTCAAATAGTATGCATACTCTTTAAACATAGGTTGTTCTTGACAAGATGAAGTCATGCCCAAGGATTGCCCGACATAGCGGCAAATAATGTATGCAGACTGGATTCCAAGTATTGTACCTTTATTCCATTCATTAATACCAGGTTAATGGAATACCTCATCACTAGATCCCCAGGGAAGAATCACCCATAAATTTGAATATGTCGGTCTGTTGCCAAGGAAATATTGTCAAAACATGAATTAAAAAAACAAACTAAAACAATGAGTTAGGTTGAAATATGCTGAAAAACAATAATTTATTATGAAACTCAAATTTATGGATATTTTAGACTTTTAAGATTACCGTACACTTTCCGTGCATTTTCACTTTGAAGAGTTTTTTCTTCTCCAAATGTATAAAAAGCACCAGCTTCTAATGTTTAAGTTGATTATACCATGGACCTACCTGGTCCTTGATTATATGTCACATGCAAAGCCTCTTTTCATCTGTCATAGCAGGACAAGGGCTCTTCCTAGGGCTGATAAGTAGTCCTTCATGCGGTAATCCTCGATCATCTGAGATGCTTCAACGGGCAAACAAACTCACGGTGAGGGATCTAAGATGCAAATAAGTCCTTAAAGGTTGAGTTCTAGTGAAGAAGAAATTAATTTGTTAGGGTTCTCGTTCTTCGATGTAAGAATATCTAGTGATGTCCTCTGAAAAGGATCACTCATTAAATGCCCTCATATGTGAAGTATAGTGAGACATACCGGTAGATGAAAAGATCAGACTAAATTTTCATGTCATGTACATGTACCTATAGTCCCATGTACCCACAACTGTATGCAGAACATGTGGATAACACTAAAAGTGAGACCATTTTCTTTGCCTTTTGATTATGCCAAAACATCACTGAACACATCACTTTCAATGTATATCATGATCAACATTTCCCAATCATTTTCAGTTTTATTTACAATGTTATCCCATGATCATTACCCAACTTTACCTTTAAAACACATGAGCGTTTTTTTAATCACTGCTTTGTCAACGTGATGTCTTGGAGGTGATATTAAACATACAGAAACAGATGTCAGTGACCTGAAGCACTTCTAATAGGGCAACATCCTAAGAATGGCAAGTACGTTGTGTTTGCTGACAGACAAAAGGACATTAATGTATATATGTTTACATAGAGTAATGCCCTTCTGGCTTTCAGGGGATGATTTATATCTTATGGTAACTCTTAAGAAGCTTCTTCAATGGATTTCAAAACTGTATCTTATTTGTTGAGGCTGAAGAGTGCTGACTCACATCATTATTCAAACACTTAATGCCTTGGTGTTCTCAAGCAGGTTGTTTGTAAATAAAAACTTCTGAAAGTCCCATCATGCTGTGAAGGACCATACCATCAAGCATGTTACATCGTGTAGTCGATCTTTTATTTAAAAAGTCTTTTTTAAAAGATTTCCTAAGTACATCTCATATGGTGAGAGAGATGGAGAAAGAGAAGGTCATTGACTTAGTGCAATTTAGAAGAGAAATGAAAATTTAAAATGACTTAAAAGAGGATTTTGGAGTAAAAAGGCAAATGGGAAGGGGTTTAACTCATAGAATTTTGCAAACCTTTTTATAATGACCACTTGTTGAATTGAAGATAATTACAATCATGACAATATATACTTATCCTGAGTTTTTAAGCTAATGGCTTTTTGAAGCTTTTGGTTTTGTCCTTTATCATGACTTATATGTTTAGTACTTAAGTACCAACCTGTTTTACTTTTGAAATATGTTGTTTTGTAATTTCTAAATAATTCATTTTTGTTCTTGTCTTCAAGTGAAATTGTACACATCTCTGGTCTTCTATGATTTTGAGCCAGAGGGAAATGTGATCGTCTCATGCTGCACAAAACTTAATCTGATAGTTCAAGTCATTAACAAATCTTTTTTTTGTGTGATTCACATGCTCCAGAAAATACTTCTAATAAATATTTGTTCTTAATAATTTGGCCACTAATTTCTGGTTATCAGCATCCCATATTATTCTTGATGGAGTCAAACCCTTTTGGGTGACACATTCATGCATTTTATTCATTTGCCTCCTCCCCTCTTGCTTTCATTAATCATTTCTATCTCTTACTTTCACATGCTATCTTCATCTCTTTCTCTCTCCCTCTCGACCAATCTCTTTCTCTTTCCTCCCTATTCAGTTTCAGCCTCTCTCTGTCACTCATTATCTCTCCCTGTCTACATATCTCTCTTTCTGTTTCAGCCTCTTGTGTCTCTCATTAGCTCTCGCTCTTTTATCTATCTCTCTCTTTCTCCCGATTCTGTTTCCACTTCCCCCGTCTTTCCCAATAAATATATTTTGTCAAAATAAAATATTAGCTTCTACTCTGTCTTTCTAATCACCCAGACGCATTTTCACTACTTGTAATTTAAATCGTAGTTTACAATGCTCATTTTCGTCAGTAGATTTGTTTCCCTATATGACCTAATTAGTATTGATTTTGATATTGTCATACAATTCCTATTGTTTTGCAATACGGCCTTATTTCATGTGAACCATGAAGATTCTATACAATCCCGTATTTACCTTACCTTAAATCTTAAAGGTCATTCCGTCCTGAGGAGGACATCGATCCACAAGTATCCTCTACTCTGTTCTGTCTTGGGCCTTTGATTTAGCGTAGTTACGTGTTGTATTTCCTTTATTAGATCATTGTCTAGTGTTAAACACTGCCCCACTTTGACATAAGGAAGCAACTATCATATGTCACAATTAAATAAATGTTTTTTTTTTAATGTTAAATACAAATACAACAACAAAAGGACATGATTTCAAGATTATCAAACAACGTTTCAACACAAGACTTAGGCAGTATAGTTTCTCAATAAAGAGTGTAAACAATTGGAATGCCCTTCCAAAGGAAGTAGTCAATGCTGCCACCATTAACCAATTCAAGTCATCCCTAGAAAGGTATTGGAGAAACAATCCAATTAAGTTTGAACCATACTTGAGACGGGATGCTACGGTAAAGAGGGACAAATAAGCTAAGCTTCCAGTCTCTACACCCAAGTATACCCAAGTAAGTAAGTAAAAAACACCATGTTCAAACACCTAGGTCCTTCATCTAATGTTCAACATAGATAGAGGTTCTTAATGTGATTGCACAGAAAAAGAAAACAATGTTTGGCAATTTCAATAGCCTTAAAGATAAACTCCAGTACTGGTAAAAAAAGAAAATTGATTTTCACAGAATCAAACAAAACTTACACTGAATGTTCAAGATTACAAATAAATAACATGTGCCAAACAATTTTGGAAGAAAATGTATACTGGCTGAGTAATGAGCATAGAAAGACAAGGAAATCAAGGTAGTACCAGCCCTGACACCATGTGTGTTGTCCCATATATAGCTTTCTGTGTACAGTGCTTGTTACTTTACCAAGACTCGGTCAAATTTATTATGATTTAGATAACTCCAAAACCTTGCAGTGAACACCAATACTTACATGCTACATGATCAACTGTTTCTGATCCTTTCCACACCTTTTCTTTCACAATGCAATCGCATTACCAGTACTAAAGTTTAGCTTTAACAATCACCCATTGAAATGTGTGCACATTACAACAATGTATTATGTAAATAGGATTTTTTTTCTTTCTATTAGATATACAATAGGCTATTGAGCTCGCCGTTTTATAGATTTTGTGAAAGTTTTTGCGATCATGTTTCTTGAGTACATGCTCAATATACCCTTATGGCCTTGAATTTATCTTTGTGTGGGGTTTTCCCCATTATTCAATGACATTCATCAGATGACAGTTGTCTCCTTTCACTCAAGTAGGTTAGCTGATGTTCAAGCCTTCTTTATCTCTTGAAAGCATTTATGATATTGACTTTATGTGAAGAGTGAGAAGAGCGGTGATGCCGATGCCGATGAAAAGCAGTATGAATTATGGTTATTCCTGCAAGGTAACCTTTAAAGTCTGAGGACATTCATTATTAAGTGAGCAAGCACTTAGGAGATATTCAAGTGGCAATCCAAATATTAAAGCATCCCTGAATTTGTGAAGAACATTTAGTCTTAACCATGTTCTAAATCACGGTTTAAGTACAGTTCAAATTTTCAACAGAACTCTTGATTTCAGTGGATGAACGTATGGCATGTTTTATGCAATATTTAAGGGGTTTGCTAATGGGAGGTAACTCACCAACACTGTGACTGTATGTGCTAATATTTTTGTTGGATGTGAGTGTGGTTGCCAGGGGAGACCAATGGGTACCAGACGGCACGCGAGACACCAGCAGAATTGTAATCAAAGGAAAGTAGGTTGCAAAGCATGTACTGCTTGTATGCCTGAATGTGGTCTCACCTTGATCTGCGTGATGTTCATGTGGATGTCACAAGCGTTAGTTGCTGGTTTTCTTATACAGTGTGTGGTGGTGGTGTTGTTATGGACAACATAAAGACAACATAATGCATAGTAACCAAGCATCTTTTTTGTTTTTCAGCTCTATGTTCACATCAGTGTTAGATCAAGAGAAATAGAAACTGATCAAGTTGATTTCCGTGCTACAAACTCTTTCCCTCTCTCCCTCTCACTCTTTCCCTCTCTCCTCCCTCTCACTCTCTCCCTCCCTCCCTCCCTCTCTCCCTCCCTCCCTCCCTATCTCGTTATTATTGATTTCCTTGTTTTTCCTCTTTCCCACATTTGCTATGTGTTAAGAATACTTGATGGAAAGTGAGATGGAAAGTTAATGCCACTCGCACACCTTCACATGTTTGCACCTCAATCTGTTATTGTTGGGTGGAAAGCTCAGGTGCTTGGAAGGCTCCTGGTTTTGAAGGATGTTTTGAGGTTGCTTTCCACAACATAAAGCTTAGCAACCTCAATTCTTATTGCAAGAAATGACTGAGTGAATGCTATGGCATTAAATATTGGTTATACTATGCTCACATCGGTGCTAGATCGATACGAATAGAAAATAATATTTGTTCCTGTCTCATTTTTTGCAATCACTCTTTTATCCTCTCTTCGATCTCTTTTGCCCTCTCCTCATTCTTTCTCCGTGTTTCTGAGTATGTTGTTCTCTTTCTGATATCGGACCACATTCTGGTAAAAAAAAATCTACAATTCAGCCTCAGCTGCTAAACAGACTTTGAATAAATATTCCATTAAATAAACATTCCTGAAATGACTTTCCACTGAATATGATGCAAACAAATAATGTAAATAGTTTTTATGGCTTGCAATAGCGCGTAAAACAATGAGGCATAACTATGGACAAAGCAATGGAAAATTGGTGTGTAGGAGCTTAATTATAGAAAAGATTGAACCATGTAAATGCTTAACTTGTAGCGTTAAAAAAAAAAACTTTATCACTTGTAATTTTATAATACTTTTAAATGCATCCAATAATTGGCTAGGTTTTTTAAATTGCAAAGACATGTATATTCATCTTTGAAGGTTTTACGCTTCTAGCTTCTATTGATTTCTATTAATCCATTTTGTATTTCCTCCATCCGATGGTCTTTTTATCACTCTATCTGTCATGTGCACTCTTCGTTAAGAAAGGAAATATTGATGCCAAACAAAATCTGATAAAACATAAAAGTCATGTTCCATCTGTTATCCTTTCCCTTCTCTCTAAGTATCAACAATTCCAGATGTTGTTTTGAATAATCAGTGATAATCAGTTTTCTACAATCAAGGTTGCTTGAACCAAGATTGGTTCATGTTTACATCTTAAACCTTTTCATCGTTAATTAAATGTATTTTTTTTACTTACGTCAAGACATGTACATCTGCCACTTCGAGTTGATCTCTGCTTTTACCCGAGGATTTGATCGTTATCTTGCTTTTTGTACGGTCTGCCTTGGCTTCGACCCACTTTCTTGGAGAAGCGAGGCCACAGTTAAACTCATAATAGCGGCTCAAATCTGAGATAATCGAATCAGCATCCAGCCTCTTGTAGCTGAATTCAGATACTACAAGGCACAAACTTCTACAAAGTCTTTTCAGGAAAGATCTTTATCAAATCTAACGGCGTACAGCAATGACAAATAGATAATGTGCTTAAAAATCAAAAAAAAAAATTGCCGTTTCAAGGCCGGATTGTCAAAGAGGCACGGGTATAAGAGCAATAGGAGTTATCTGTAAGAATGTGACTTAGACCCCTGTTACACATGCGTCGGCTTTTTTAAAGCTGGCCCCTGAGGCGGCCTCACACCTGCAACTTGAAGCCGCCTCGAGATCGTCAAACCCCTGTTACACATAATCTTGGGCCCGCAATTTTGTGTCTACACATAGGCCTTTCTCATGTCGCCTTTTCACGAGCTGACGTTGGGGCGCACTCCAGAAAGACAGAAAGAGAAAGTGATAAAACGATAAAAAACAAAGAATAACATAAGAAAAGGTGGTAAAGCATGCGCGTAACACCATTACACAACTAGAATCGTCATTTTTTTTTCATGATGTTTCCCATATTTTTTCAAACAATTTGATACCATTTTTATCTCTTTATAGCCATTAATAACAAGATGAGAATCCTTTCAAGATAAATGTCTGTGCGCGCAAGCTCTTGTAATACATACCATATATGGGCAAAAACATGCCTATACAAATTCCATTATAGCTCTATGGAATGGAACTGGACCCCCAATTTGTTCATATTACTATAGAGAATGAGTCGGAAATATGATTTATTGCTCATTTGGCTATTAAAAATATTCTGACATCATCATAATGGCCCTCGAACT
>BEXV01000116.1:219032-242694 GCA_003118195.1 Hemicentrotus pulcherrimus
TATGTATCTTACACAGCCAATGAACTGATTAGATTTTAGGGTCATCAGGTCAAAGGTCATGTGGCTCATTATGTATGCCTATAAATAGCTTGTGCATGAATTATCATTAAAGCCCAAAGATGGATTACAATCAAACTTAAGTTTTAGAAATTGTTTCTGTTTTGGTTTGTAAAATTGCTCTATGGCAGAGGCATCATTTTCGACTGCGCGCAGTCGAAGTTCCATCTAGTTCATTTTGATGACGTCATCATAGGGAAAATTTTGATTAAAGGCCTCATTAGGCCTCGTGTCAGAAATTTCATAATTTGCGTGTTGTGCCTAAGAAGAAGGTGAATTTTGTTCACGTCATGAATCTACATGAAATTGTTTTTTAAGAATTTTAAAGCAGTATCTTGCTTATTTTTGCTCTATTTTGTTACAAATTTTAGTTGACCAGCCCACCTATACTTGTTTTACTTGTTTTCTACACAAACTAAAGAATGTATGTGGTTAACAAATTTGAGATTTGGTACAGATGACAGCAAGGGTATTATAGTAACGGGTGTTATTCTGTGATCTTTTGTCTTTTTTCTGTCACAATTTGGACCACAATTTAAGTTGCTTGATTAAAGATAGTCAGTGGCTGGGACAACAACTTTTGATTTCAAGTTTGATGTTTATTGTAGAATAAACCAAGCAGGTGCTTCATTTATACAACAACATTGCGTCATCATAAAACCTTGAAAGATGATTACTGATATTCTGACCATGTGAAGTGAAAAAAAATCCAATCTACGTCACCTTAGAGAATATAATGAACTACTCCATCCAAACAAAAGACAAACTCCTTTTTCTCTTCTGCATTATGCAATATAAAATAGAGGCAGAGCTTCAAAGTCTATTCACACTCCACATGCAATGTCTATTGATTTTGAAATACAATATAATTATGACCTGCTGAGAGAGTCCAATCCCTCTGATGCAGAAATATTTGGCACTACGCACAGCACCAAAGGATCACCTCAAAATAGTGTGTACTTGTGTAAGAACTTCCAGGAATGGAATAAGTTAAAAGAACTTTGCAGGCAGTGTAATTCATGTCATGCTTTTTAATACCTTATGTATATGAGTTTCGATAAGTCAACAAGTTTTATACAATTCACAATAAGCACCTCTCATTTAGATATACTGAAATTCATGTACATTCCTTAGTTCACTCTGCCTGTTTTTGACTACTGCCAATCTCTCTCTTTCCATCTTTCTTTCTCTCTTTCTCTCTCTGTCTCTCTTTCCCCGTCTCTGTTTATATCCCTCGCTGATTCTCTGTCTCCCCTCCCCTTTCTTTATTTTTCTCCTCCCTTTCCCCCCTTTCTTTATTTCTCTCCTCCCTTTCCCACCTTTCTTCACATTCTACCTTCTCCTTTTCTCTCTTTTTCTATCTATTTCCCTTTCTTCAACCCTGTCTCACACTGTCTCTGTCTCTGTCTCCCCCTCTCTGTCTGTATGTCTCTCTCTCTCTCTCTCTCTCTCTCTCCCTCCCTGACTCTCTCTGTCGATCTTCCCTCTCCCTTTCACCTCTTTCTTCCCATTCTACCTTCCCTTTTCTCTCTCTCTCTCTCTCTTTCAATTTCCCTTTCTTTTCCCTTGTCACACTGTCCCTTGGTCTCTGTCTCTGTCTGTCTCTGTACCCTTCTCTCTCTCTCTCTCTCTCTCTCTCTCCTATTCTCACACACACACACACACACACACACACACACTTTCTCTCTCCATTTCTTCTATCCACCTCTTACAGAGCATTGATTATGGTCTTTTCGCTGAAAAATTATGGAGTCATTAAAAAAATGCAATGGAAGCAACGATGCCAAGGTGTTGACCTTTCATCGTAATTACCCTATTATCGTCAAGGTAACCATGCAAAGTACAGGTTCAGTCATCCAAGATTACCGCAGATCAATTTTTGCTATATTTTCACCAGAAGAAATGCTGTAAAATCATCAGTGGAATTGCTATTCTCAAGCTTATATAATATTCATAGTACAGCTAACAATGTAAAGGTGGATTGGACAAGATGGTTGTTATTCTGTAATTCCCTAATTAGACTCTTATCTTATTTTTTAATCTCATATTATTGCTTTTTATTTTTAGGTGAAATTTGACCTGATATCATGGATGATCATTATCTCCAGCTTGTTATGAGATTAAAAGCATAAACCTTAAAGTAGCCAAAATTATAATATTTATTATTCTGTTTGTTTTAAACAACTAATAGTTGGGATACAGATTGATTCAAATATGATAGTTGCAATTTATATGGCGCCTTTTACATTGGATACAAAAACGTTTTGAGATTCATCTAAGAGTCAGTGTTAGATTTAAAATCCAAGTTACCGAGCAGAGATAGTGTGAGTTCAATGAAGTATTATTTTCAGATAGATGTGACATGATTTCAGTTTAGGAGGGTGCCTAGATGTTCCAGAGTTTGGAAGCATGTAGGAGAGGAGAAAGATGTATTACTAGAGAGTTGTTATTGAATGGTGGAATAAATGTCACTGATGATGCTAGATGAGTACACTGTCAATGAGAATGCTGACAAGACACTGCTCAACATACTTCAGTGCTCCATGTTGACCATTTTGTAGACCAGTAGGAACGGTACTCATATCAGATTTTGCACTTGAAACATGTAATCCCCTGTTATGTTGCCAACAAATCATTTTGTAATAAGCTTACTCAAGTAGATTGTAATTATCATATTGCTTTCCCATTCCACACTTTTTTTTTGTTCAGCTCAGATGCCATTTATCTTGGGTTTATATCATGCTTGCTACATCCCTGATTGATGAACATTGAGTGTTTGCCTTTTCAAGTTTTAATGGTGGTTGACTGTAATCAGGCCTGTATCCTAGTCAAACGGCGTGTCCACACACAATTTTTTTAATCCCTAACTCTATAAAGAAACGTTGTATAAAGAATCATCGAATAAATTCCAGGGTGTCCACACACACAAGAAGGTAATCCCCAAACTCTACAGCGAAACGTTGTATAGGTGCGCAGTTTGCTACTGCGGTCATGAAACGGAAGCCGAAATGAGAGGTCAGGTCTCCTTTCGTGCGCGGTCATGTTAGGAATGCCCAGTTATACCGTTCTATTTCGACCATACATCCACACACAACACATTCCGTGATTCTTTATCGAGTTCTAGTTCGAAACGGTACCCAGACCCATGTTTCATTATACAACGTTTTGTTATATGACGAATCGTTAGTAAACATACATACACACAGCTTCATCGTATAACTCTCCCGAAACGGTATGGTCATACCGTTTCGGGAGAGTTATACAATGAATTTATTGTGTGTGGACACCAGAAAAGAGAAACCAAATAGTTAAAGGTCTTGAGAGGAAACAGAATTAGTAAAAAGGAAGAAGAAGAGACAAAGAAGAAGGAGAGGTAAGGTAGAGTGGGGTAGGGGGACAACGACAGAAAGAGAAATAGGGGAATTAACTTATTCGTAGAAATTTGTTCCTATTTTCCCAAAGTGATGGTAGTGAGGAAAAACCGCATGCAAATTGAATGCAATTTTCATTCACTACCATCACTTCGTGAAAATAGGGACGGAATGAAGAACAGTTCAGAATAAGGACTAGGAATGAGAAAAAGGCAAAAGATAAGTGTTTCACATCATGATACAAGAGATAAATAGAGAGGGAGAGTGAGAGAAAGAGAGAACAAGAAATATATAGAGAAATAAATGAGAAATAAGATTGATAGAGGAAGAAATCAAGGAAAGTAAAGATGAAAAGAAACAGAGAATAAGATTGATAGACAGAGAGAGATCGAAATAAGGATGCAGTGAGCTAATAAAATGCTACAAGGAAAGATTTTCAATTTGAGAAGTTGACAGAGTAGGAGCGAGGGGAGAACAATCTGGAAGTGGGCAAAAACGGAGACTGATTACCGACAACTGACAAAGATCATTACATACAGTTTTGAAAAGGCCATTTTAGGAGTGGAGAATCGGACATAGAAAAAGAAAAACAATTGGGAAACAGGGGAAATACAGAAAATGAGAATAGAAAAAAATATAGTTGAAAAGAGATGATCAAACAGAAAGAAGATTTTAATTTTACAACTTTACAGAGTGAGACTAAGAAAGAGAGAGAGAAAAGAGGTCAGGAAATCTGTGAGACTTGAGACCAATTACAGACAAGCAAGAAAGATCATTACAGTTTTGAGAAAGCCCTTTATGCAAAGACTCAAGAGAGATGGGAAGATGAGAGCATATTTAACATGTAAGAAGGTATATTTCCGTTTCTAAATATCATTTGGGGTACAGAGATTGATAAATACACATTGGAGAGTGAAACAGGAGAAGGTGGCTGCATATCAGTTAAGAAAGAGACTTTCACTTCCAAAGATTTAAAACTTTACAGAGAGAGAAAGATGGATGAAAAGAGAGAGAAAGAAAGAAAAAAAAGAGAGAGGGATATAGAAGTGAGAGAAGAACATGAAGAGGGATATATGGAGAATGAGAAGGGGGAGAGAGAGAGAGAGAAAGAGAGAGAGAGAGAGAGAGAGAAAAGGAAAGAGTGGGATAGAGAAGTGAGAGAGGAATAGGGGGAATGCGAAAGGCAAGAGCATGAGGGGAGAGGGTGAGAGAGAGGGATCGAAAATAGGGAGGATGGAGATTTGAGAAAATACAAACAAAATTGAATAAGGGAAATGGCAATATTAGTCGTACAGCATTTCAAAAATTTGAAAACAAGAGTGTTGTGAAGGGACAAGTGGAAAGGGGAGTAGATTTTTTAAAAGAGAAAAGGAAAACAAGATGACAGAGTCGGATGATATTAGATGATGAGACGTCGACAAGGGGACACCCAGTGTAATGACAGGAGACAAAAAAATTCATAAAAGATGCAGTGGAGCTCGGAGAATTTGAGAGATGTAATACATCTTTCTCTTAAGGTCAATATGAGGATGGGTAATATGGATATAGGTCTAATGAGGCTTGATGTCATTGGGGCGAATGATGAGGTGCCTACTGGGGAGTGGAGATTAGTCACTTTCCTTTTTCAATTTTGAAAAAAAAAAATGATGCAGGATGAGAAAGATGCTTTTGATTGTTTTAATGTGTTTACTTCTGTCATCTCCAAGAAAGATTTGTTTTTTTCTTTTTCGTTCTGTTTGATCCTAACTTGATGAGGTTTGCTTTTGTATTACCATCTGCCACAATTCTGCTCCCATCCACCATATATCTTATACCCCCCCCCCTCTCTCTCTCTTTAGGCGCATTTATACTGTCAAATACCTCATTTAAACAGAATGCGATGTTTTACGCTCCCGTTTACACTTGTGCTGAAACATCACCGACTGAAAAGCTCAATAATGTTTGGCGTATTTTGGTTCGTAATGCGCAGGTGCAGTCTTCCCGATGTGGTTTCTAAAGTGAGATTTTACAGGTTAGCTTGGACTCTTTCATAGCAGTTCAGCATAAACAAGTCGTTTACTTTATCCAAGTAAGGCCTCGAGGACGAAAACTAGCCCAGCTCCTTAAGTCACGTGACAAACATCACAATGTTTCATCTGCAAGCGTTTATCCTTGCCAAAACACACCAAAAAATCACACTTCGGTTTGGAATGTTTCGGGGCTTGGGATTTTGGCTTATAAAGCGATCAGGCTCCGGTTTGGTGTGTTTGGATGCAAGTGTACTCTCTCTCCCCCTTCTCTATCCCCTTCTCTATCCCCTTATAAATTTCTTATGTTCTCTCTTCCTGCTTATCATTTTCTCTTAGTTTCTCTGACTTTCTTTCTTTCAATTTCGACTCAAATTCTATGTCCCTCATTCTGTATATCTTTTTCTTAATTTCCTATCTTCCCATTTCTCCCTTTCTTTTTTTTCTCTTTCTCCTTTCTCTTTTTCCCATTTCTCCTTTTTTTTCCTCCTTCTCTCCCCCTCTTTATTTTGGTCCATTTCATTGACTATTTCCCCCATCATTCTCTGCCTTTGTACTGCTCTCCTTTCTTTCCCTCGCTCCTTCTGTATGAGCCTTTGTATAATTCTCTCTTTTCACTCGTCATTCTATCAATCTTATATCATTTTTGATTTATTTTATTTGAATTTCACTGGATATTCTGAGCCTCCTTTCTCCCTGTTAAATGCATGCTCATTTTGATGTATAATACCATCAATTCAAAAATGGATTCTCAGTGTCAATTCGTCGCTGTTTTCACGAAGTGACGGTAGTGAGGAAAAAAAATTGCATTCACTTTGCGTTATGATTTTCCTCACTACCATCACTTCGTGAAAACAAGGACGAATTATTTCTGACAGATTATCTGTCCCAAACCACATCCTCATGGCAAAACCATGATTGAAGTCTCAAAGAAGATACATTTACCAGGAACTTGGATTATTTGCAGCCATTCTTAAAAAATCGGGCAGTTTGCTTTTTTCCCTTCATTATAGTGGTCATTAACATCCAAGCAGTGTAATAAAAAAGTTAGTGACATTGAATCTGAAAATGGAAGCCAGCCTTCTTGATTATTATTAATGTAGTCTTATATGTTCTCTGCTGACAGCCAGAAGGGCTTTAACTCATGTCATAATACAGACAATAAATATGTTCTTTTAAATACTATTTTACAGAATAACTTTTACTCGCTCAATTGATTTTACTGATTTATCTTAATGACAGGAAGGTCGGTTTTTAGCGGACCATTACATTTTATTATTCAATTTGCATTCATGACTCAAGAAAGGTTGATGAGCTAAAGTGGTAAATCTGATTCAGGATTAGAAAGAAAGAAAGAAAAGAAACCTTTTTAGAACTAAAATCAGATTATGAAAAGTTGTTATTTTTCTTCAAAAATCAACTTAAATATGTTGACAGTATTACTATGGGAAGATGATTGAATTACATGTTGAGGCTAGTAGGTCAAGATCATAGTTGTCAGTTGACATTTTTTCATTGTGATATGTCATGAATAATTCCATCCATTTCCTATACAGAATTTAGGGCCCAGGCGATTTTGTCCCTTTTTGTGTGTGATAATTCAAGGATTTAAAATCGTGTAACCCTGATAACACGAACATCATTTAAAGAATGAGGTGGTTATACCACCTAATATTTGAAAAAAGCATGTCCTTTATCTAGATTTAAGCCTCTGTTATGGTTTATTACAAAGGAGATGAGCATATATTTTGTGCTACTTTGAAAGGTCTTATTTGTCTTTACATGGGATATCTACTCTTGATGTGAAGGTAGTGCCATAGAATGGTAGACTTGGAGTCTTAGCAATATGCAATATTTATAATCTTTATACATCTAAAATATACCTGATGTGCACTTTGAATAATGAAGCTGATTCTTGATGTCTGCCATCATTGAATATACTTTTACAAACAATATCAGTGATATATTTCCTAATCTGAACATGATTTGATGATAACAAAATAGTGTATTGACATTGCTCTTCAGTTTTACCTGTAAGTCTTTGTGAGAATATGTCTTGTAGATAAACAAAATGATGAAGGGAAAAAAATCACTTCCAGTATGTCAATAAGTCTATAGTAATATCTTTCAGTGTGCAAGCATAGCTGCTATTCTCTCTTTAGTGTGTGACTGTTTGTTTAGACGTGCAGAAATGTGATGCGCTATTTATGGAAAAAGCAAAGCAGCATTTCATGGAAACCATGCATAGCATAAACTGCCACAAATCCTTCTAATTATCAGTGAAGACTGAAGCTTTAGGCTCTTTCACACTGAGCATCATTCCATTCACATTTCTGTTTCTCATAACAACAGATAGTGAGTATGCATAGGACTTTACATTCACTTACACATTAAACAAAAATGCTGCAGTTTTCTTTGTTATTTATGTAAATGCGCCCTCAATACTTTACCATAACAGTATACATAGACCAGAACAGGTGGTCTTTCATCACACTGTACTTCTCTGACATTTAAGGGGTGGCGCCATACATTTTATTGACATTTCAGCGACCCCTTCACTGGACTATATACAGATATCTACTCAAAAGTGAACACGCTATTTTGGCATTTCAGCAACCTGCTTAACACAGACATGCTTTTTTAGGGGGAAGGACTAAAAAAAAAATCCAATCAAAATGAACATGCTTTTTGGCTTTTTAGCAAGCCCACTGTTGGTTTAAAAAGATATATAATCGAGCATGAATATGCTATTTTAGCATTTTAGCAATCTGTTTAAGGTCCACTCACAAATGAAATTGCAATCTTCTCCAAATTCATTTGAGTGGATAGATGCATCACCTCAAATGATGCTCCAAAATACCATTCAAGTTTGCTCATGTTTTCTCTTGTATTCATTTTACGTACAAACCAATATTGACACATCCGTTCTTTGTGCACAGTACGGTTGGATTGTTATTCATTTTCTCTGTCAAAAATATTGTGCTATAATCATCAATATGAGTCATATTTATTGGATGTATACGGGGCATATGAAATTACTTCACTTTTCAAGGGGAGGGGGAGGGGGGGGGGATCTGTATAATTCTAGGAGGAGAGCAGTCATTTTGTAATGAGCTAAAAATCTGGCATGGCACTGTCAAGCACCATTTGTCTCAATTAATTTATTCCTCCAGTCAAGTTTTCTTTAAGAACTTTGAGTCATTACCTTCCTTTTCAGTTTGGCAATTTTCCCTGCCAGAAATGTAATTTGTGCATTTTGCAGAAGAGTCTTCATGTAGTTTGACAGAAATAAGCCAAGTAGGTCCTTTTTCTAATGTTTCAGAAATTGCCAGGAAATTAAAGATATTTGATCACAAAGATAGCATTACCTACCTCAGTAATTGTCATGAAGCTTGACAGAAGCATAATTGCATATCTTCTCCGATAACTCGCAAAATGAGAAATCAAAACAGTATTTGGTTAAAGTGATATCTTTTTCTTCCTCAGCCAACTTTTTTGTGGTATTTCGAAGGCATTTTTGTATCACAGGTGATTCTAGGGTATCACAATCAAATGAAACCAAATATATAAGCTCGTGCTTTCTTCAATTCAACAACAAACAAATTTGCTCTGAAAATGACTGTACATCCATTTTTTAATTTGTTCAGTATAAGATTGCTTTCCCTCGGCTCCAAGCACAATTCATATCATTTTCATAGAAACTGTTACACTCACACCATGAGGTAAGATGGTGTGTTTCTAGGACAGTTGGCTACATTTTTTATTTGTCAGATTTAGAAAACAGAGCATGCAGTATCTGGGTTTTATACTCAATGCCACCTGCTTTGAGTTTTGGTTTTACATAAAATCAATTTCCAGCATCCCTCCAAAGGTTGTCTTTGTCCAGGTCCGATTTCCCCGATCACTTAGCTTGAGCTCTGCGGGAGAGGTCTTAAAAGCTTTACAAGGATATATATAGTGGGAAGGTTTGATGGTCTGTTTACACATGAAGGGGCAAAACACCTAACAGTGCACCTAGTACAATAAAATAAAATCTCCATAGTATCTCCCACAGCACTCATGTCCTTTGGCAAGCCATTAACTGCATTTGCCACCCTCGACCCAGGTGAAGTAAACGGGAACCTGGAGGAAGTTATTCCTTAAAGTTTTAGTGCCTTCATTAGAGGAGCTAGGCTGCACGAAGGTTAGAATATAAAGCACATTGATACATTTCATTTGTGATGTGAACATTATAAAAAACGATTGTTTTTATTTTTTAAATCAATATTTGCAGCCTGCAACATTTATATTTCACCCAACTTACCATTGATTTATGAATAAAATGATCAATTTGACTGTGCAGTTAGTTCAGACAGCTTAACTTATGATGTGTGAATAAGACTTCAAAAGATATTTGTCCACCAAATCATTTTTGTGCAAATTACTGGTGGATGCTTTTAGCAGATGCAACAAAATGGGAGATCAGTCAAGGACATGTAAGAAATACACCATCATCTTATTACAGTGGTTCATAATATTTAAGTAAAAATAAACCCAGATATATGATAGCTTGAGTTTATAGAATCTGCATTAAGAGAGACTACATGCGTATTTGATAACCTTAAAGATTTGTACGTGTTCTCAGTGAATACTACTTACTGGTATGTTTGTATTATGAAACCACAACAAATTGTGACATAAAATTTCATACAACGTTATTGACAGCCATATTCACAGCAAGAAATTTTAATAATTTTGCGGCATGGAACTTTTTAACCTCGACGGTTCATGAAATTTGAAAAAGTCTCCTGCAAATAAAAATGTCTACTTGTACAGTATATGTATTGTCATGAAATTGGCAATCTCTTGATGAGGTTGTGTCGAGCTGTGGAATCTATATCAAGAAATACGAATAGATTTAAGTGTATATGCCTCTCAGTTTTCTTACATTGACTTTTATATTCAGCTTTTC
Source organism: Hemicentrotus pulcherrimus (assembly GCA_003118195.1). Taxonomy (NCBI): domain Eukaryota; kingdom Metazoa; phylum Echinodermata; class Echinoidea; order Camarodonta; family Strongylocentrotidae; genus Hemicentrotus; species Hemicentrotus pulcherrimus. The sequence continues at coordinate 229,418 of BEXV01000116.1, forward strand.
TCTATATGATGTTCATGTGGGAGTGATGCATTGTTAATGTTTTCTAGCTGAGTTTAAGCAAGTAAATTACAAAGTTCAATCCAATGAATTTGCAATTCTAAGACAGTAGATTGCAGAATTATCAGCAATTGTCCTGTAGATCAACACAAACTTAATGTTATGGTCTAACAAAACTATGGCTGAATCGCTCATGAATACGAGTATAATTCATAAATCCTTATTAAGCCATGTATGAATACAGACTTCATTATTAGGAAATGAAGTGTATTGTATCCAAACTTTCATCAAATTTTGTCTGGCTGAAAGGCTATGAGCCTTTATCCTTATGTTATGAGGACAATACAACCACAGCATTGTATAAAAATAAGCAAACTTACCAATGAATACATGCTGGTTTGTGTAAATCCTCGATCGTAATTTCTGATGTATCGAGAGAGAAATGCATAATAGAGAAATGCATAAAAGATATATCGCAAGTTTCATCAAATCTTATCTCAGACTGAAGCACCTCAGCCTTGAGTAGAATATATACTCAAGGACATGATCTGACACATGTATTTTCATATGTTAGATCATGTCCCTGAGTAGAGATAATATTAATCAAACTGCATTCCTTTGAATGTGCAAGTCCACAATAAAGATCAAACTAATTAATTGCACGTGGATGTGTGTGCAAATTCCCATATAAAGGATGTGAAGTGGAAGAAAAATTGTACTTTATGGAGAAGAATTGAGAAGAGAAGAGAAGAGAACAGTAGAGAAGAGAAGAGAAGAGAAGAGAAGAGGGAGGAGGAGGAAAAGGAGAAGGAGAAGAGAAGAAAAGAGAATGATAGGATAACAAAGGATGATATCTGGAGAAGTTAGATAATAGAAGAAGAAGAGATGAGAGTATTAAAATAGGGATAAGAATTCAAATTTATATTACTTCATTATTATGTCGGAAAAGGTCAGTTGAACTATACAAGTACAGTGAACAAGTATTTTTGTTAAATCTTCAGATTCATTTTCAAGTATATCATGAAAATGTGTAGGTTGTATGACAAGCTTCAAGAATATAGATGGTATTAACCTTTATTTGTTTACAAATTCATTATTCATCACTTCTAATAATATTCATTTTCGTCTTTTTCTCTTCCCCTTTCTCCTGGCTGTGATTCTCCTTGGTCCATGACCATGTTGCTGATGTCACATGTGTTTCTAACAGGTTAGTGATATTACAAATCTTCGCACAAGTTAACACCTCAGGGGGGTGTTTCACAAAGATCCTAAATTGAACTTAACTCTAAGTTGGACTTAGAAATTATGGACAGCCACTGGAGCCTTAAAATGAAATATATTCAAAAGCAGAAATTCAAGTATTTTAGACTTTTTATAAATTCCACGTCCAGAACATGAAATCTTGTTGATGATAGAAAATATGTATGATTTGAATCAACATTTATGCTTTAAAAAAAACTTTTACAAGATATTTTCAAGGATGCTAATGGCTTTCCATAATTTTTAAGTCCAACTTAGAGATAAGTTCAACTTAGGAGCTTTGTGAAACACCCCCCTGGTCAGGTTTCGATTTCTTCTGTGAGCTAAGTTTTCAAACTTTATACCTAACACACAAAAGTCTGCATGATGTTTTGTGAGCGGACTAAATTGCATGTTATGTTTTAGCAGTGTTTGAAGTGCATGCATAATGTTAAGTGTATCCTTCAATATTTGCATGAAGTGATTAATGACAGATTGTAAAACGAAATCAAGATCAAAGTTTTAGCTTCCTTCGTTATATCCTTGGTGATTATGGATTAAACTTTAAAGTCCTCCACAAAGATGCAAGTGCACCATCTTTTCACATTTTCTCTAACCTCTAACGTCATTCCCCCTCACCATGTTTCTCTAATAATACTTCAAATATATTGCATGAAATATTGTTCTTGCTTATTTTTTTTAAATACTTTCCTCCTTTGCACTAATTTGATACATTTATATTAATGTTTCACTTGGAAAACACACCTTTTAGCACTGTTTCTTTCATAATTTTATCTAACAACCTTTTTTCATGTATTCATACTATGAAGCAATGATGAATTTCTAAAAAAATGGACATAACACCTTTTGCTCCTTGTTTTTAAAAGACCTGCAAAGCTGTTTCCTCATCTGTAAAACCAGAAACTTTTGCAACCTGTTATTTATGCCAATTACTAGTAACTGTTGTTTTGTAGCCAAAAGCTAACAAAATTGCAGACATGTAAATTTATTATTCAACATTTTTGCAGCATGAAAGTTTCCTGAATCGGAACCACTTGCAAAGTTTATGAAAGTTTCTGGTTCAACAGTAGTTGTGCTGAAATTGGAGCATGACTGTTTTCACCACAAAAATAGACTTAGCACCTTCTGTTTCTTCTTATATTTCAGCTCTCCTACGCGCTATGAGCGTGTCTATCTCCCAAGGTATCTATTGCTTATTCAGAAAACTACTCTCAATTTTTTAATCATCTCATTTTATCCTTTCCATGTGTTTGGTGCCATATGGACATTAATTCTGTGTTCAGAGTTTATTAATCATTGCTTTCTGGCTCCAAACAGATAACTTGCAGTTGTTTTAGTTTTGCCCCACCATCAATGTTCAGTGCTTTCATGTGCTGAGAGCCAGAAGGGTGTTAATAGTGCATAAAGTGCTATCATAATTACACAACGCCTTTCTGGTTCTCTTTAATTCATTATCCATTGTCAACGCAAGCAGCATTATCAATCATCACATAACGAGTGTCATTTTCATCATCTGCCACAAAGAAGTCACATGTGAGATCACTCATTTGTTAATTTTATAATCAGATCCACTATAAAATTACAGTGGATCAACTTCAAGTGGTGGTTTGAATTACTTTCTCGAAAATGGATTCAACTATTTTGAGCATGAATTTCCACTCCAAAAGAAAGTGATTCCTAATGTGACTCTGAGAGTGGATTTATCGTCATCATCATCATCATCATCCCCATCATCATCATCATCATCATCATCATCATCACCATCATCATCATCATCACCATCATCATCATCATCATCACCATCATCATCATCATCATCATCACCATCACCATCATCATCATCACCATCATCAGAATAATAATAATTATAAAATCGTCATCATCATCATTGATATAACCAGCTGGATGATTTGTCGGTCTCGAGTCTGATAATTGCTCTGTGTTTTCGTTCGTTTTTTAGATGATTTTTCCTGTACAGCTCCATATAATAATCCAAATTATTTCTAATCTTTGTCTTTGAGTGTAATTCTCTATTTAACCTCTGTTTCATCATATTTGGTTGCTGGTTTCTTATACTGACATATTTCTTTTCTATCCAAGCCTGTGCATGTATTTCAGTCACAGAAACAGCTATTATTTGAGTAATATATTATCTGTTCAGAACTAGAAGGGCGTTGACTGTATTACAGTATATGAGTTAATGCCCTCCTGGCTCCAAACAGATGATATAAGAACATGTATCATGCATCATGTATGGCACCATCATTCATAAAGTATCTATGTCTAATGGAGCTTTTGAGCTATATTTATTGATTACATAGAAGATTTGCTTCACTGTTAACTTATTGAACTACAGTTAACAACTAAATTATTTATAACCTTTTTGGGTCTTCTTATTTTTTTAAGTAGGTGAAAAGTGGATTTGTCCCAATTTTTTTTATACTTTTTTAGAATATGACTTATCAAAGCTTATACATGTATCTAAAAGAATTCAACAATGGTCTGACTATAACCAGTCCACCTTTCCTTCTTGAGTTACAAAAAAACAAAAAAACAAAAAATAAAAACAAACATCAGATATACAAGGGGTATGAATAAGGTTTAGTTAGATTATTGTATACAATTCATGTGTGCTTCAGTTTTTGATGATAGTCTTGCTTTCTATGATGGTAATAAATACATAGATATATCGGTATATATATATATAATATTCGCATAAATTGTTAAGGAAATAACCTATGCAACAGCTTTGGCAACTCTCATGGAAAAATATTATTCTCTCACTTCCTTTCGCATATATATATTTTGAAGATATTGAAGATGCTAAGAGGAACAATGTCGAATGACATGCCGAGTTAAAATAGTAAAAAATTACACACACAAAAGGCAACATGAAGGCTAGAATGCATACTGTGGGTGACACCTGCATCATTGCCAATTGTTGCCATGCAAGGTGAAAGTAATCAATGTCCGTCCATTCATTCCCGCTCACATCCTCTTCCAGTCTGATCAAAATCGATTCAAATAAAGAAAAAAAAAAAAAGAAGAAAAGATGCAAAAAATGATCAACCATTAATTTGTGCTTTTGTATTCCAAAGTCAAATAGGAGAGGAAAGACACTGAGCGATATTGGAAATATATGGCGGTACCGAACAAAGAGAGTTTCTATGGTGGTTATGTTGCCATGGAAACGCTAACAACAGTGACGCTAGTTTGGTCATTTGTCTTCTAGCAGGTGTTCTCCATTCTCAGCATCAAAACCATTTTTGCTTGTCGACCATTTGAAGTCATTCCGAGATATTTTGATCTTTTATTTGCTGTTTATTGTGTTTTTTCCCATGATTTGAAAAAAAATCCTTTTTGTTTTGTTTATAATAATTTTTTTTTGAGGTGATCTAAAGTAGATTGCAAATTAGCAAGGCTGGAATTGATAATTCAGTTTAGAAGTCACAAGTATGCCTATTTTATGTCAATTTCAGATAGAAAACCTACCATGCTCATAACATAGGTGCTACAAATCTCTTCTTTTGAAATTCACGTCTATTCTTTTAACTTAGTTTAGTAGAGGTAAGCATATTTATTTTGATTATGTGCATCTGATATTGCAGGGGACATACGTTGTGACACAAAGGTATAATACTTCAGAGTGATAACATTTCCTTTCCCAATTATTAGCTGATTTTGTCTTGTATTTCATTAGAACTTTTAATTGGGAATTTGAGGTACAGTACTTAAGTTAAGTTAGTTAAGTTAGGTGCATGCATGTGGTTTTACCAGTTTAATTTTTGAGGAAGTGGAGGACGACAATGGATAACTTTATTTGGCAAATTTTTATCTTCTTCTTGATGCTTTCTCCTTATTGGCTTTTAGTGGTTAGTATTTAGCAATTATTTAGGGAGTTGTTTTTATGTCAACTGCTAGTGAGGCTTGATGCTTTAATAAAGATAACAACAACCAAACAAGTACAATCTGAAGTTGTTGATGTATATGAGGAACTAGGCAATACATTTACTGAGACTTATCAAATCACAAGCAATTATCTCTTGTGGATATATTAATGAGCAGTAAAGAAGTTTGTTTCTTTAGTAATTGGTACTTAATATTATACTTTGGATTATCTTTCAGAGATATAATTCTGAATTCTGTAGCGATTCTGAAGCGATACTTTAGCAAGGATACTTTTATATTGTTGGATTAGCGATATCGGGATTTAATGGTGCCTCCCCTAGATCAAGTCTAGAGAGTGGATACTTTCTATTTGCCTTTCCATTAGCTGTAAGGCCTCGTTTAGATATGGCATGGCAAAACCACAGCAGTTTTTAAAATGTTGTTCAAATATAATATGCCTAACATTTCTGTTTCTTTAACAAAGAGCTCGGTGAATACACGCTGGTCCTTTGTTGCAAGTAGTTGCAGTTCACTTTTATATGTTTAAAAAACTGCAGCGTTTTTTTGTTGGGGGGGGGGGTAGCAGTTTACTAAGTCATATCTGAACGAGTCAACTATAAGAGTTTGAAATGTCTGTTGGGAACTAGTAGGGCATTAAGCTGTTGTAAAGTAAATTGTTAAACCCTCTTTTTGCTCTTAGCAGACAAAATGATGACTTCTACATCAATTATAGAGCAAGGATACATTCATGTCAGCCTTTTGGTGGGCAACAACATTGAGATTAATTATGTCCACCTGCAGTAGTGGAAGGCATTGTAGAATTGTCCTTCATGCCTCAATGCTGTATGAACATCACATAATATAGAGCTATAGCCGGGCGTGTCTATATTTAGAGGGTCTACTAGTTCCCTAGGATGCAGCGGTTGGTTGCGGTCTCCTCCTGACCAATCGTCCCTGTAAATGTCATGGCACTGTTCGTTCGTTCGGCAGTGGTTGGTTGGTCGGTTAGTTTGCATATGTGGCATGCATGCTGTCGATTTTTTTTGTTGAGGGACCCTGGAATTAGCCATCCATCCATAAACTGGAAGAGATGGGAAATGGTGAAGAAGATTTGAAAGAGAGAGAGAGAGAGAGATGGAGAGGGAGAGAGAGGGGTAAAGAGATACAGAGATGGAAATAGGGATAGGGAGAGATAGAGTGAATGAGGTAGTAATATAGAAATAGAGAGAAGATAGAAGCAGAAAGAGATGGATATATGCAGATAGATATACAGAATAGATAGGGTTTAGAACACAGATTTGGGGGAATGGAAAAGCAAGATGGAAGATAAAGCAAATACAGAAGAAACAAAATAAGAAAGCAGGAGAATAATGAGATGGAGAATAACTGACAATAATAGAAATATACAAAGGAGACGGGCAGACAGAGAAAGAGAAAGGTGAGGTGTGTCTTTATTTTTCCATGATAGAAAAAAAAAAAGAGAGATGGCTGGGGTTTTTTAAAGCCTAAAATAGCAAAATATCAATAGCACCAACCCCATCTGCAAGAACTGAGGTAAAAATGACTTTTTACTGCTCAATTTCTGTTTGATTACCTAATTCATCTAAAAGTTTGATCTAAATGATGAAATAAGAACCCTCCATTTAAAGAGGCAACTAGCAGGAAAAGATAAGATAATATTGCTAGTCCTTTTACCTTACCGTAAATCTCTGTGTATAAGACGCACCCTACTTTTTTATAGTAATTATAATGATAATAATAATAATGGATAGAGTTGTATCTTCTGGCTACAAACAGATGATGCTTCAACTATTATTATGAACTTTCAAATGTTAGAAAGAACACCTACCTATATAGTGACTGAGAGGCTTCTATGTATGATAAAAATTGAAACCATATCCTTGGAATCCTCCTTAGAATTACATTCCCTGAAGATTTTGCGAATGTCTCTCATTCTCCTATACATTGACAATATTTAACCTATGAGTATAAATACCATGATAGAAGTTGAATTTATTAAAACAAATATTTATCCAAAATATATAGTGAAGATTTTTGATTATTATGGAAATTAAAAGTTGGATCTATGAATTTAGTAAGGGAATTTGTGAGTAATCTTATCTTTTATTTCATGCCTTGGCCATTGGAATCAAAGAAAGGGTCCCATGAATTTAGATAGAGATTTTGAGTATTGGTTTTGTCCTGTATGGAATCAATAAATCGTGCAATGAAAAGTAGATAACATGGTTCCCCCAGGGTTCCAAGTGTGATTAGACTAACCATCACATCAGCAAGAGATGGCGCTATAGCTCCATCATTCTCTCCTAGCTTGTGCCACCCTGTGCTTGCGCAGGTGAGCAAACCAGGAGTGTCTTGTTTCATTCCAATTCTTCTATTTATTTCCTCTTTATTAAACCGTCATGACAATCAATAGATAGACCTCGGATGTGTTTGGTAATTTGTGTAGTTCTACTATCCTCCCCTGTTTCTTATCCCTTTTTCCTCTTCTCTCTTCCTTCCACTTTCTCCCTCCCCAATCTCACTCTCTTTCTCTCTCTCTCTCTCTTGCAGTCTCTCCTCTCTTCTACTTGTTCCTCTTCTTAATTTTTTCATCCTCTTTTCCTTCTCCTTTCATCAATCTTTCTCCTCTTCTCATCCTCATCCTCCTGTTTTGTCTTCTCCCTCTCCGCTCCAGCTCCCTGCATTTACCACAACTCTACACTGTGCAATGTGCACGTACATACCTCCGTCAAATGTCACCTGTCTATTCTAGAAATACAGGTATGCCACTGTGAACTTATTGATCACTACACTTAATGCCTAGTGCTAAGAACCTGCAGATATTGAGAAATAATTGCACTGAAAAAGTGAAAATATGTTCATCATTTATAGGACATTGTATGCTTACTCTATAATGCTTATGCAGGATTGGTCCCTGATGTGGCGTCATCAAAACAAGGCTAAAGTTTCAGGCAAAGTGCTTGTATATCCCGGATCCAGAGAGGTGCTTTTATTTGTATTTGTTTTTTACAGTCTGACATGCACATGACCACATTGGCCATATCTATGATTTGTTGATGAATGTCTACTTGATGAAGTACTTATAGGTTAAAGGTAGGAAAAGATGTGAGTTTTTAAGGATTCTTATTTAAATGTTCTGTGTAAACATGATTGCAACTTACCTTTGAAAAATCAACCTAATACACTTTCAATAGCTTTGTGCGTCACCTATTTAATTGTGCAGACATGAAAATGACGTATCACAGAAATCTGAACATGATTTTGATGAGAATAAAGTGCTTGGAGTTGATTCTTTTCTAAAATAGTTGCGTTTGAAATCCAAATTACTACAAAATTTGCTGTTTCTCCATAAATTATGATAAAAATTAAAAACCCAATCAATATAGAATGGTTTCTGTTCACTTTTATTATCAACAATTCACATTATCATGGAGAGTTTCTTTAAATCTACATGAAGTACTTGGCCACGACCTTTAAGCCTTGCTTGTAAATACTGTGGTAAACTGTCTGGGCAAAATAAGCGCTCCACTTTTTTACATTGATCAAATTACTTAACACCATTTTGAATTGATATGAGTGTTGTATCTCAACATTGGATGGGCTCAGACAGAGTTGACAGGCTCATGCATCGAGCCATGGAAATGAAACACCTTTAATAAGAACACCTCAGCAATGTAACCTAGAGAGACATGAGAGGCCACAGAATAGGGGCCACAGAATAGGGGCTCGATCATACCAGTGTGTTTCATTCACCCACAATGCATCTTGGGCTGTCAGGAGAAAAAGGATATCAGCAATAATACTATTTAGGAGAAGAATTGTTTCTTTTTTTTCATTCTATTGGGAATGAAATATAATAATTGACAAAATAATCTTCATTTCAAGTCCAAACTAAAACAGCCTTGTTTTTCTTCCTTTTTTTATTGTTTTTTACTTTGCTCATAAGTTAGAGACTAGAATTAGTAACTGATCACTTTTTGAAGCGAAACTAAACTGGCTGTAAAGATGTTACTTAGACATGTATAAAATTGTGAATAAAAAACTTCCCTATAACCATTGTGCTTTTTATAAAAATTAATCTGTGATGCTTACCTAGAATAGATGCCCAATGCCATCACTGAAATAGACCTATCTGCTGCCATCTAGTGTTAGGATGTTGCCAAAGGTATGCAAGCATTGCGGTTGAGTTATAATGAGAAAGAACAGTTGAAATGCTGCAAGGCATACTAGTTTTCTGTTGTATTATCTTCTTTTGCCTCTAACACTTGTCTTTCTTTTTCTTTCTCTCTTTCCCTCCTTTCTCTCTCTCTCTTTCTCCCTTTTCTCTCTCTATCTCCATCTGTCTATCTGTATTTTTCTGTCTCTCCTCTCTTTCCCCGCTTCCCTCTCTCCCCACTTCGCTCTCTCTCCTCTCTCCCCCTCTTTCTCTCCATCTTTCATTTTCTTGTGTGCTCTCTTTCTCTCCCTTTCTCTCCCTCCCCTCTCCCTCCTCTTCCCCCTCCCTCTTCATTCTCTTTCTCTAGACTCCCTCTCTCCCATGAAGGTATTCTCCCTCTTCCTCTCTACCAAGAGGAACCTAATACTGCTCAAACCTTTTTGACATCGATCCAATTGCAGGCCCACAAATCTGATACGATTGGCAAACACATCCACCAAATAGACACTAGCTTATCTCCATCACTCTCTCTACTCTTTCACATCTTCCCATCCTCCTTAGTTTGCCCTTGCTCTTCCCATCACTTACCCTTACCCTCTCTTCACACTCATGCTTTCTTATCTCCTCTCACTCCGTTAGAATCAGGAATGTCAATACCATAGCCACTTTGAATGGGGTTGGGGTTATTGAACAAAATTGGGAGACGAGGGTAAAAGAAGCAAATGTCAATTTGCAGACAGATGCTCCACAATTTTGTCCAACAAATAGAGATAAGAGATTCATAATTTTTCATGATTTGCCGACGAGCTCAATAGCCTCTAAAAATTACAAAGTTTGCCAAAGAAAATTCATTTTTGATAAATGTACTCCCGACCACCCCCCCCCCCCCAACGCCACACATCCCTCTTGGTTAGTATATCCACAATGGATGACAATTTATGCTGTTATGCTTGTCTCTAATATTTAATGATTATGCATTTGTCATTCGCAATTTGTATTACAACTGTCATTTTAGGGCTGTTTTTTTTTTCTGGTCATAACAGTTCCTCCATTTACTGATCACCATATTGATTCTCACAGACTGGTCAATTCAGTGCAGCTTGTGTGTTCTACGCCTGCTGTTAACTTCCGGTCTAATCTTCTGGTATGTTCTGTTATTATGTTCCCATTCTCCGACCAATGATAAGGGGAGCCATCTCTTTTCTAGGTTAATGCGTGAAGCACAATTTCCCCATGGTCCCAACTGCAATCCAAGCATGAAACAACAGTTGACTCTTGCAATCTCCCACGTATCTCGGCAGAGTTTTAGGTAAATTTAAAGAGAGAATTAGTGTGCGGGAGTGTTGAGATGGCTAAGCTCAATTGGATGTATTTCATCATCGTACTTGAATGCGAGATTGAGCTCATCTTAATTCTTGGAAAGGAGGGGGCATCATGCAAATCTCGAGTTGGCAATTAGTTTGGTGGATTGTGACGTATGCACTGACAACTCTCCCATTTTTTCGTGTACAAAAATAATAATCTATGTTTTTCTCCTAATTAAACACTTGTGGTTACAAATTGAAAAAGTTAATGACTTTCTTATTTTTTGTCCAGTTTCGTTCAAACTTTCACAATTCTGCTTTGTTTTTTCTGCTTTCTGCTTTCCATTAGAGTAGTTTGTCATTAAGATTAGATTTTCCTTTGACAGAGATAGAGAAGAGGCAGAGGGAGATGCAAATAATATGAAGAGATAGGAGTGAAGAAAATATGTTTAAAAGGCTAATATAAAGAGCTAGAAGAGAAAGACGTGGAATTGGGCTACTCTTATGTGAAACACTAAGTCAAACTTGAGAAAAGGAAATAATATGAGCAAAGGGAGAAGATAGATCAAGGCAGACGTAAAAAAAAATAGGACTTAAGATAGGGTCCGATGACAAATAAGTTCAAAAACCCTTTCTTCATTTCCTGCACAAGGAATTGACTCTCATTTTTCTGTCTTTTGTCTTCACTCTAACCCATACATCACCAATCAGTAATGATTATCACCTAGAGTCCAAAGAGGACTCATTTCCTCCCTTTTCCATCACCCCTCCATCACTTCCCATTGTCTAAAGATATCTTGTATCCGAACAGCCTCTAGGATGAGAAGGCGAAACGGTGGGAAATATGAGAAGAAATTGTAGAGGTAAAAGGGGATATTCATGCCAGGGCGAACCCACAGGTTTTTATAAAAGTACTATTTTACATGTTTCTTGTAGTTTGCCCATAACATACACAAAAAAAGGCTTGTTTTGTATCTTTGGTTGTTACCCGACCTTCTGTTCCATTTGTATCCAATATTATTTGAAGACAAGACTTCAATGTGATGATGCTGTATTCATAGTAAGGGATGTTTATAGATTTAGACTACTACATACAAATTACTTTTTATCCCTCACTACAAATTCAGAACTTGTGAATGTGGCAGTGAAAGAACTTGCACAAATTTGATATTTTGAAGTTTAGAACCAAATTATCCACTCTGTATGTGCTTTAAGAATGTGAAACTGGTAAATATGTGTTTTGATAACATGAATTATGTATGATTGAGAGTTATAAAGCAGATCAATCTAAACTAGTAAAAAAAAAATTCAAATGTAGATTTTATTTAATGGATAAGATCTCTCTTTGCACCAGGGAATCGATCTGTCCTAAAGTATGTATTGATTAAAGATCAGGTATTTGCAGGGATGGCTAAAATTCTTGGCTGCGCTTGTGAGGCCGGAGATTCAGCGTTGAAACTTATCCTCTTGCTTCTTCATTCCCTCTCTCTCTATGTTTTTTCTCAGTCTTTTCATTGTCTTCTGGTATATCTTACAAAATTGTACTTTTAGCTGATGATTATGTTTGATAGCCCTACAAGAGCATGGACAAACCTAGCTCTTGAAATAATGTCAATGCAAAGAGTATGATATTTCTGTTTCTGTCTTATTAATTATTCCATGATACTCTCTTCATATTTATTTCAGACTTTCCCGCATATTGATGTGTACATGTAAGATTGCAAACAGAGATCAATTTTGAATGTCAGAAATTCTGCATATTCATCAAATTCATGTTCATTACCGATTCTATTTTCTTGATTTGATTGATAGCGATTACTTTCAATCCACCCTGTTAAATATCCCTTGGCCCCAATTCTGTCAAAGCACTTCAGTAATGATTGATTTCTTCATCCATTCAGAGATAACTGAGTGATTACTTAGTATAGATTTTGGAAGAATTATTTCTTTATTTTCCTACTCTTTCTTTGAAATCTTTTTATTTATCTTTTTCTTTTTTTCTTCTCCATTTTCATCGATTCCTCGTTTTAACTGCATGAGATCATCTCATTATTCAGGTCATGAATCTTTCTTCGATCTTTGTCTTGACCTGATGTGAACATATTATGAAATATGATTCCAGTTTGAACATGAACATATAGGTTATTGCTAATCTCTTATTTGTCTACTGAGAACCAAAGCGAAGGTTTAGCGCTTAGAGATTTCGGTGGTAAGCGCTTTATAAGCACCGTTTTAATTTTGTATTATTCTTAAGGTTGAATTCTGGGAAGAGGTGAAAAATAATTTGTGAGAGTTATCATTGTTATATGCAAGTGTGGAAGAACATCAGATAAAACATGTGCCCTGAAAAGCATGGCTCTTCAAATGCCTTCATATTCTAAATATGGAATGTAACAGCATAAAATAGGGACATATTTTTGTGCCACATGTTTGTGTTGTCCCAAATACATCTTTCTGTGTACAGTGCTTGTAACTTTACCAAGACTGGGCCAAATTTCTTATCATCTTGATGATTCCAGAACCTTGCAGTACACACCGATATTTATATGCTAGATGATCAACCTTTTCTGATCGATTCTACATCATTTCTTTCACAATGCAATCGCATGACCAAAACTCAACTTCATCTTTAACTGTATGTATGTGTGTAA
>BEXV01000116.1:245254-262818 GCA_003118195.1 Hemicentrotus pulcherrimus
CCCCCCCCCCCCCCCCCCCCTCTCCTCCTTCACTCTTTGAGATGAGAGTGCTGTTTAATCACACCATTTGTGGTAGGGTCCATGATCACACAAAGTGCCATGGAAGCGACAGACTGTACCTGTACTGAAATGCAGTCATGCTCCAGACTGATAACCATCCTCAAATTGGCAACAAATTAACGACGAGCTGGTCATCAGAGTAATGAAGTTGTGACATTGGATGCCCACTTGAAATAACTCACAGGTCACCTAGCCTTATTTGCTTTCAATACCTATCACCCTTGACTCTCTGTTTTTGTCTGTCGCTGTGCCTTAAGATGTAGTTCTTTGCTCAAGCTATCTTTTCTCTCTCTCTTCATCTTTTCCTTAATATAGCTCTGCCTGCCTCCCTCTCTCATTTTTTCTTCATCAGACCATATCTGCCTTTCACTATTCACATTTCCACTCTTCTTTCTATCATGTCGCTTTTCCTTTTCCTGTATGTAATCTCCATTATCAGGTTATGTCTCTTCCCTCTCTGTTCCCCTTCCTTCCTCCGATCCCACTCTCATACTTGTTTCTTCTTCTTTATTCCTCCCTTGAATTGTCTGAGTGTATCATTGTCTTCTTGTCTATGCCATCTTTATACATGTAAACATATTGGTGCCCTAGCTCTTCCATCCTGCATGTAAAGCGGTCCCTCTTTCTAATGAGAGTAAATTAACTATAAAGTGGATTGAGTTAAAGGTAATATGTCCCTTTTGCAGCCAAACTCAAATTATGTAGAACTTTGCAGGAATTATGAATATGTCATGTATATCCTATCTGTGAAATTTAAACGTTAGCAGTGTCCTCATATTCAAATTATGCAAGGAAACCTGTTTACTTGCTAGACTTCACTGTCAGACACTATTGAGTGACTGACTGGCTTTTTTTCTTCTTTGGTAATAACATACATGAAAAGAGTTGTAAAGGGTACATGAGCATTTGTCTACATCAATAACCCACTTCTTGTGATGGCCAAGATTAAACTGATTGAATCTTTGCGCAGCATAAAACGTATGACCATTCGGTACAATTGTCTGAAAATCAAGACTATTACTTTTGGGCTCTATAGCCCTAAAGTCGATTTGACAACTAATAGTCGTTATTTTCCCACTTGAAGACATTTTCAAGCCCCGCCTTTTTTAGGGAAGTTCTGAATTAGTATTATCTTTCAAATGCAGTTTGAATTTAACTTTTTTCATTTTTTTGGCCTGCAAATGGGACATAGTACCTTTAAAATAACTAACAGGTCATATCATTCAATACATCAGTCTGTCTCTGTCTCTATGTCTCTATCCCTGCTTAACTTTTACTTTCTCTACATCTCTTTAGACTTGTCAATCTGTCTAGCCCTTTACTTCTGTACATCTATATGTCTTTGGCTGCCTGCAAAAAGGCCATAACTGTTATGGACAATACATTCCTCTTGCAGTCTGCTTGTGGACAGCGACAATGTTCCTGGTCTCTCATTCCAGCTCTCTGTCATCTCTTCCTCTCTGATATGTCTCGTGTTTCTCTCTTTCTCTCCTGCCCACTCTCTGTCACACACACACACACACACACACACACACACACATACTCTCTCTCTCTATCTCTCTCTCTCTCCATCTCTATCTTTCCATCTCCCTCTCCCTCTCCGCCTCTCGCCCTCTCCCCCTCTCCGCCTCTCGACCTCTCCCCCTCTCCCCCTCCCTCCCCCTCTCTTTTCCACCCCTCACCTATTTTTCAAGTCACCTCTATATCAAGGAGAAGCTTTCAACTTCATAAACTCATGAATGACATTGACAATTAATACTTGTGCCCTTGCATTCCATTACACTCCATGCAATTATCAACTTGGTCACCACGTGGCAAAATCTAATAAAACTAGTGCAAGAAGACCAGAACAGATGTTATCTTCACGCGTATTCCTACGCATCTGTCGGGCATGTTTGCTGTTGTATGTTACGATCATCCAGTAATGAGGCATGCTTGGCTGATCATATGTGATCATATTTAATCATATCATACCATTGCTTTATCTTGGTGTCTTGTAATGATTAATCATTTGATAATTTTATTATCACTAATTCTTTTGCTTAGCTTTTGTTTGATTATATTTTTAATAACTCATTTTTACTCTACATGTACCAAAACTATGGAAAAAAATATATACCGGTACTTGCACTTTCAAGAACCAAGTTGGTATACACTCTACTCTTGGTCCAAACATACAATAGAGCGTAAAGCAAGATGATGGTTCAATTCTTAATCAATTCAAGAAATTGATTATGTTGTCCTTATTTTGTATTTTCAAGGAGTTTAAATGGTTTCTGATTATACATGCCTAGTACTACACATCAGTTTTTATTGTGAGCAATGTGGAGCATAAAGCATGCTTGTTTAAAGCAGAATTCCATATTTTGTAGTGGAAATTGTTTATATTCTGTGTATACAGTATATTTACATGTATTTTGATTCAGTTCCTATTACTCACACCCTTTGCAACTTTTCACCTCTTTAAGGATACAGTTAAATCAAGCATTATCATATATTTATAATGCAGCCATCTGCGTAACGCCCACCATTGCATTGCCGGTACTGCCCTTCATCAACAAACACAAATTCAACACAATTCACCTTGATTACGTACTTTGCCTGCGTGGGCAATATGATATGCATGATATACATGAGCATATGGTCACAAAGAATTGAAAGAATATGAAAGCTGACCCCTTATCAGAGATGATGATAATCAGCCTATCAATATGCTAGAGCTCAGGATGATTAAAGTTTAGAACTGACCAAATCTTGTTTATCACTTTCATGCAAATTGTTATAGATGACCCAGTTCCTTCACAGTGTGCGTTCTGTAACATCAGACTTTATTCTCAATCGGAAATGAAACCATCTGCTTAAGAATTGTGTAAAAATATAGTTTTTTCTTCGCTTTATACCACCTTTGTTTTTTCACACTTTGCAAAGGCAATGGATTCTAAATCAATAATATGACCTTGAAGTCTGATATTGATTAATGATAACTCTTTGTAGTTAATTACAAAAATAAAAATGAAGTTGAGGTGCTTATTTCAAAACATTGGCAAATGTGTACAGCATTTATAAATAGGTGTGGTAAAAAAAAAAGGATAGGGGGAGAGGGAGGGGGAGATAAGAAAGTGTGCTCTGTTTGGTGTAATACCTTCTATTTTTCTTCAATTCATAATGGTTGCAACCAGGTATAGATGAATGGCTCACCTTATGTGAAGACTATTTATAACATTTGTCAGAATCTTGAAGATACAATGTTCATAAATGATTCAATCTAATGATTGTTAGAAAGTATAACAAATATAGATTTTGTTTTCCTTTTAAATTAAAGGAGAAAAGTGCTTCTAGTTTACTTTCAGTTCAAAGAAACACAAACATTGAAAGTAGAATTTCACAATGAACATTTGCTTTACTATTTTTGTCACATGATTGTAAAAAATTGATGAAAGTTTCCTTAATTACCAGGTATCAATTGATATTGGAAATATGCCATGACGTTTTGTTTGTTTGTGTGCTTGTTTTTTTTTTTCTTGCTTCCAAAATGAATTTCATCATTTCATTTCAAATATTGATTAGTATGTAAAGAAATAGAATTTACCCTGAAATTACTTTATATTATTTAGCCATGTTGATGTTATGAGATATGAGATGAACCCAGCTAGTATCAAACAAATGCTTTATATTGCCATGACAATGGTTCACTCTAGTATTTGGCTTCTAATGAAGATTGGACTGAAGTTGTATGATTTAATTTCAAATGCTAACCCATACTCTTTTAAACACAATTACACCCAGATCTATATGACTTGAATCTTGATATGGTTGAAGCATGTCCATGTCTTGCTGTGCTGAACCCACTACATGTTACAAGTGAATGCTTTATAATGCCATGGTTCACTTAAAGTCCATGGCAATGCTTGATGACATACATGTACATGTCTAGGAACAAGCCAAATCGATTTTAGATCCCGTACTCTCTATTTCATCTTCTCATTTAGATTTAAAGGGAATGATGTTCCTATTATAAAAAAATTCCCTCTTATATTTTATTTGTTATCTTTTTGTGTTGCTCAATTTCACACCCTCTTTCACCTATTCTACTTTGTCTTCCTCTCATTAAACCCCTATAGTTTTTATAATTACTTCCATTGTCTCTGTATTTCGCAGTTCATCAGAGGAGAAATCATCATATTTATTCATTTATATTTTAAAATTAATTTTCATTGTCTCATGATTTTCTTTTCTTTCCTACTTTTCATAAACATGGACTCCGACCTACCTGGTATCATCAATGTACCGCACTTTCACCATTTTCTTCAAACAGGTAAGTGTAACATTTATGCACTGTCAGTAACTGTTGTTTATATGTGTTTGTTGTATGTTATTTGTCTATTTAAGTCCCGCGTCTTTCTTCCTGGTGTAGCGTATTAATACTGTACTTTCTTTACACATGATCAGTTTAAATTGATATTCAGCAGTCTAGACAAATAAATCTCGATGATAGTATCAGAAGTGGATATTTTATATCTGTCTGAGATTACTTTTATGCAGGCACTAAATCAAATCAATATAGCTCAAGATTCTGATCTGCACAGGATTAGAAATAGCTAGCTTTGCCATTTATCTTTCCCCATTAAGAGTTTTAGAACATGTAATGAGACAAGGATTTTTATATGTTAACTTGCAAATGGATTCTTAATCTGATTTGATTTGGTTTGATTTATTTAACAACAGCAATACATTTTAATACAATGATTCTACATATACAAGAAGAAAAACTATTGGTTGGTAAAAGGGGCCTGATAATAGTACATGTGCTAGTTGAGCCTAACCCCTTAAACAGCTTAACAAAACAAAAAATAATGAACTTATTATTACAATCGATACTTTAAAAAACAAGAATACTCAACAATGTCTTACAATATACTGTAAAATAATAATGTAAAATATAAATTGTGTACATATGCAAATTATTTATCTTGGTATTTCATTCATGACTTGTTCAATAAATGACTTGTAACAGAATTCCAAAATCTTAAGAAGACTTAATGTTTGTCCTAAAGCATTTGTTTGAACTGTGTTATGCATGAAGAGTTAAAGGGATGAATCAAGCAAATGCTTTCGTTTATGTCTATTGGTAAATGCTAGCTTTATCTTAAGCATCTGCATGTATATTTTAACCTCAATACAAAAAATATCTCCAACTCTGCCTGTTCACCGCTTACAGTTACATACAAATTAAACCTCAAATAAGAAGAAGCCCTCCTTTCTCTGAATGTGAATTGGAAGACTCGCTTCTCTGCACATTTACCGCCAATCACTGCCGATTCTCTAAACGGGAACGTGCCCTTCCTATTGACAGATTGTAGAGTGTTTGTTCCTAAATCGTAGATTCCCACTTGTATGTGACAATTATTTATCCAGCTTGGCCAAAGATGAACAACACTCCTCAGTCCCCTTCAATCTAATACTCATTACTTCAAGGGACGGGTCACTTCTTGTATAGATGAAATGTTAACAGTAAATAGCGTATGTGGAAAATATTTTGGAGCTCAGCAGCTTTTTTTTTTTTCTTTTTTTTTCTAAGCCTTCAGCTCTGATTTTCTCAGAACAACACTTCTTTTTCCTCTTCAATTTAGTGCTCATTTTTTTAAATGAGCAGTCATATTTCACTAAAAATAATATTGATGGAATTTGTCTATGTAGGTAAAGTGTTGGGGCTAATTAATTATGCTTTTAATCTTTCAGCACTGATTTTTTCAGATACCTTTTCTTTTTCTAATAAGACCATTGTTGTCATTGTGTTGATATTATTTGTTGATATGTGACTAACCTTAAAAGGAGACTGGTATCTCAGAAATTCCATGCTCATTTCTTATTAAGAGAATCTTTATTTTTCCAGTTCATGTACCATAAGAATTCATTTCTTCTTGGACTAAACATACCATCACTCCATCAATCAAATACTCAATCATCAATCTGTCCATCTTTTAATCAATCAACCAATGAACTCCTTTTTAATTCATACTAGGAGGCAATGAACGGTCTCCAGCTCTTCAAACTTACAACCAAATATCTGCATTAATGAAGCCACCGCCCCCCCCNTTTTTTTTAAGACAAAATGGAAATGTTTACGATGGGACGCCTTCCTCTCAAACAGGAACTGATGGTGAAGAGTTATTTTAAGTTGCAGGAACAAAGTATCTGGACACCTAGCTATGTTTTAAAAAAAAAAAGGTTTTGCACATTTGTCAACGAGCATTTTTGAAACGAAATGGAGTCATACAGAAATACAATGGTGCCACGACTATAATGGAGAGGGGTAAAAGCAAACAGAAATCTTGTTATCCTAAATATTTTATTACCAGGCATTATTGCATCAGTGCTAGAGTACTTGTAGATAATATCTTGTGGAGATCGCAGTCCCTAGGTAATAATAGTGATATGCATAGAGGCCTGCATTTTTTTTATCTGTGTTTTCATATTTATGAGGTGTGTAACTTATTTATTTTCAGCCTTTTTATCAAAGATTCTGATCTAACAACAATGGACTGTTGTGCACAATGAAAGAGATTGGAAGTGTTAGTCAAATATATGGTATACAATTACATTGTGAATAAACAAATGTATGGGAGCAATTGGGAAAGGTTGGTTATGGAGTATAAAAGAGTTCATGTATTCACTGATGGTTTGTTATCATAAGTAGTGATTCAATCTTGCTAAAAGTCACACACACTACACACAGGAATGTGTGAATAGGAAGACACACACATATGTGGCATGAAAATTTGGTCAACGCTCACAAAATATTTGTCATCTTTACTAGAACTGCAACCTTCTATTTAAAATCAAAACAATGGAAACTTTAATGATGTTTCTAAGGTAAATAGATTGGCAGTCTCTCACCTCCATAACTAGGTCTATAAAAACACCTAAAAATAGAACCCTTCAATATCTAGGTTTTCTAGAACAAGTGAGGACAAAACAATATTTGTGATTGACAACGTAGACCTAGTTTTGGAGGACCTTGTACTTGTGCGCAAAAACTTTTAAGAAACATGTGGGAGGAAATCTCTGATACAAGATATGTTGGACAGTTGTAGTTCACGTTACATTGATTCAAGTTTTATGCCTATTGACTTGGATGGGCAGCTATAGAAAAAACAACTATGCGATTCATGATATGATAAATGAGCAATATAGACCTGTTTTTCATCAAACCAAAGTTGCAAAATGATCCGCTATTTTCCCAAAGCTGGAAATTGCGTCTTTACCAGACAGATACGGTCATCACAAACTAGATGAAGACTGGCGCAAATTGGCTTCTCGGGATATTTTCTCAACCAAATAACCCGCTTATTGCAACTGCAGGCTGATCAGGCTAGTTAAAATAGTGGGTTATTTTGCAACTTTGGACTGATGAGGACAGGCCTAATAAGAGGTCTATATTTCAATAGGTTTTAAACCTATATTCCAGCCTGTATTATTTATCTCTAGTCATTAGTTGCCTTAAAGGGAAACATATTTTAGGCAAATGACTTTATCATTGCTGAAGCTTGTCCAAGGTTTACCCAACACTGCAACAGCTCTGGTTGCAACCTGCATTTAAATCATTGCTTTTTATCATTTACCTACAATAAATTTTGAAGAAGCATCCATGGGTTTTAATACAGTTCTAAATCTGCAGAAGGGATTCATGCATTGGACTTTTTCAATGCTCTGTTATGGGCACAGTTTATGAACTGGTCTAATTCTGATGAATGCTCCACATAAAGGATACTGATAGGAAAACTGTGCTAAATATAGTACATAAAGAAATAACATGCCACATATCCAAAGGAGCATGACTACAAACATGCAGACAATTGTTGCTCTTGGAAATTCTATGCCAGGGGGAACTTTTGAATAGCTATTTTCTGAAATGAAAAAGTGACAACTTTACATTTTGTAATTATCTGTAACAATTTTTTTTTAGTGGGATATATTTCTGTGAAATGGTCATTGATGTCAAAGAGCTGATAACCTTAACAGCTTTATATGTATTAGATTCAGAATTGGCACAATTAATTGTTGAAATATGCATGAAATGTTCAGGCAATAAAAAAAATGTGTTTGCTGAGAGTCTGAATGGTGTTCATGTACTTTAACACAGTTGAATCAACACTCCTTTGACTCTCAACAAGCAATTATTATTTTAACTCAATACAAGTCTTCAATCTTTTTAGAGTGAAAGTTAACCCTGATACTAAAACTGGTTTGTATAGAAGCAGAAATATGAGAGAAGTAGATCAGTGAAAGTTTCAGCAAAATTTAATTACAAATATTAAAGAAAGTTACTGATTTTATGTAGTTGCAAATATCAAACATGAATTTCTATGGCAACTCTTTTTGACTCTTTTGAGGTCCCCTCCAATTTGCTACGGTATTTACAAAAAAAGTTATAAATTTCTATTGTCTCTAAAGAAAATTGTCAATCATACATGCACCCTCGATATGGTTATCGCGGATAAGTAAGTACTGTTTCTCCTATTTTTCTGCTTTTATTAAAACTAAATCAAATGTGAGAGTGGACTTCCCCTTTGTGAAAGTAGGAGAGATCACAGTAGGGATCAAATCCGGTTTGGTAGTTTCTATTGGAGCTTAGAATTCTATTTCCTTTTCCTTGCCATTTTGCTAGCTCTTGATATAATATCAAAGTCTTTGGCATCTGTCTCGTGACATAGCCAATGTTGTGCCTTCCTTGTCCGGCATACAGTACCCCTCCCCCCCCCCAATACTAGTATCTTTTGTTTGCATTTTTTAAACAATCTATATTTTGTTGAAACTTTGTTTGTATTCCTAGTTCTTCATGCATAATAATTTCACATTAGTTTCCCTATTTTATGGAACACCTATACAGGAAACACAGATATATTTTGTTTCATTGATCCAGTTGTCTTTGAAAATGAATTCAGTTTCATCAAAGAGATAAGGTGGTATATTCCATTGGTTTCATTCATAGAAAGGATATTCATTCATGATTCACATGCATCGCACACAAACAGTACATTTGAGCTGGGTGGATTTGAGTGGGGCTTTGCAAGCAGTTCAAGTTCATTGCTAACAGTTGCACACAGCTACAGTGGTACTAAATCATTTTTGGCAAACGGAGCAATCCTCGCGTCATTGAGTTATGGAATTGTTTATGACCAACGTAATCTCTTTGCTTAGCACTCGAAAGGCTTTAGTGAGAAAACTGACGAAATTGGTGGCATGCGGATGCCAAATTTGAAATCCCTCCCCCTCCCCCACCCCCTCCCCTCTTCCTTCATGATCGACTGACGTCATAAAATACCTCTGTTTGTCAAGTTGTTGGTAGATGTCATTGTCATACATTCCTTGACCTGTGTAGAGTTAAAGAAAGAGAGAGAGAGAGAGAGAGGGAGAGAGAGAGACTAGAGTTCAAAACCAAGTGGAGTTGTGCAGTAGTAAATGATTGTGTGCAAAGAGATTACACAGCACGTGTACCTGTGTTTTGGAAATGTGTATGCCAATGCACAAATAAATCAGCTTGTTCGTGGCCATTCCTTTCCTTTGTGTTTACATTTTGTGAGAGCGACACATGTGTGTGGTTTTAATTGGTAACGTGCCAGCAGGGCCGCTCAGTTTGCGTGGATTTGGAAGAAACAGTGGGTTAGGCGGCATTGAGCAATGATTGAAAAGCTTGGTGATTGCATGGAAACTCTTAGCGTGCTCTTCCCTCTGACCGACATACGTCACAGAAACTCTGGTGCTACCCCCTCCCCTATCCTATCCCCCCCCCCCCCTGGAAAGGATCGTTCTGTTTCTCATTTTGTTGTTTCTTTGAATTCCATGTCATCGTTTGAACCGTGGAGGATGTTTGGCTTGTAATTCAAGTCACTTCGCTGCCATTAAGCATACAGAGTAATGTGATACCACTACTTTCGGGTCTACATGCACAGCTACAGAAAGCAAAAACGGGAAGGAGTGAAGAAACCAGAGGGTATAAGTGCCTTATCCACAACAACAAGCAAGGCAACATTAGCTTTTGACTTAAGCTGGAGAGAATGTTCGCAATTCTTTTCATCTTGCAGGACCCCCATCACGCACACTATCAGGAATTAGCAAATATATCTTAGGGACTAACACAGGAAGTATTAAAAGGAGTAAATCCATATCTGCAGAGTCAAACACAACGCAGAACGTCAAACAACCTAGATCTTTGTGTGGATATATGTTTTTTAGAGATAATTTTAGGTGGTGGATGATTTTTATATGACTCTGCGGAAGTTCTATGGGAGATACGTATCCAAGATGGATAAAGCATCTAAACTGGAGTTACAGCAAGCCATAATGAGAGCCCGCTTCAAACCTCTGTAAGTTGTTCAGTCTCAATTCTGTTTCTCCACATACATCGGCCCTAGCTACACCATTATCAGTTATGGGGCCTAGTATAAGGACATACACTCACTTTATACAGCAACAAGCATACATGTACAAAGATGTAAACTGCTCACACTAAGAGAAAAAATAGAACATAAATTGAAATAGAGATGATTTATATTTTTACCGAAGAACCTTTTTGATTTATGTTTCTTTTAAGCATTATTGCTGTGACACATTTTAAGCTCAAACATATCACCATTCACACATGGAATTAGAATGAACTGCTCTCATCATTTGCCCAAAGTCCATATGAAATGCATTATTTTCTAGCTTTTCTTTCTTTTTATTCATGATAGGTTTGTGAATTATGAAGTTTGATACCAAGAATGGATATACATGTATGAAGATAACAAACAGATAATTAAGGAATCATTATTTTATGTCTGGAGAAGAAAAAAACACCTTATTTTTTAAATGCAAAATTTTGAACTTGATAACATTGTAAGGGGAATGATAATACTTACATTTTTATCGCATATTTTCACTCATGAGTACTGTATATGTAATTATAAAATGTACATTCACTTATTCACCATGCAAAATTGTCATACAATTTCAAATGCGTGGTGATATTCATAGCAGTACATAAGTTGCCCCTGGAGTCAAACTAGAATTATTGAATCATCTTTTCCGTAGCACAGGATCGATGCTATCTCCT
Source organism: Hemicentrotus pulcherrimus (assembly GCA_003118195.1). Lineage (NCBI taxonomy): Eukaryota > Metazoa > Echinodermata > Echinoidea > Camarodonta > Strongylocentrotidae > Hemicentrotus > Hemicentrotus pulcherrimus. The sequence continues at coordinate 256,410 of BEXV01000116.1, forward strand.
GGCTTCAGGGAGTCACTTATCATTTAAAACAATTGTAGTTATCTTGAAGCTCTATCTTTGACCTGGATGTAATTAGCTTTCATCCAGGGTAGGTATATAAGAGAGTTATGAGTAGCTTTATTCATTTCTGGTTTAATATCATGTCAAATTGACTATATAAATGACGTGTGTCACATGAAGGTTGCTCCTACAGCACTATGATTGCTCTATCTTTGTGTTAAGAATTATTTGGTTACTGATGGCTGTACACTAAAATATTAATCAATCAATATCAAAATATTTTATTTTTTTTATTATTATTTTTATTATCAATTTTATTATCATTGTCGTCATCGATCGTGAGCTATTTTACTGTAAACAATTATTATACCTGTTTCTGGGCATTACCATTAACTGACTGGTGCGCTTACAGTTTCATTACTCAGGTCACTGGATTCAATTACTATACTGCACATTACCGTGCACATTCTTCACTCCCTGGGGAATAAATAGATCATCTCCCGAGAGCCAGAAATGTGTCTATGAAATGACGTGAGTTAATTAATAATGATAATAATGATAATGATATTTGATATTTATATAGCGCACATATCCACCATGCATGGTGCTAAAGGGGCTCAAACTATTGCCCCGGCTCTGCTAGGCAGCCGATTTTGAGAGCTCACAGCATTCAAGGAATGCCAATAACACCTAGGTTGAGTGTGGCAAATGTAGATTAATATCTTACCAAAGGACATTAGTGCCGTGACGGGACTCAAACCGCAGACCCTGTGATCCACAGTCCAACGACTTATCCGCTACATGACCACAACACCTCTACCAATGCCTCTTTTAATTGACTCTGCATGAGCAGAAAGAGTGAGGGGTCTGGGACAAGGGTTACATATAAGAGCGCTATATACAACTTTGATCATTGTATAATGTTTTTTACATGCATTGCAAGTAAAAATTCATGTTTATTTGATTATGTTGATGTTGAGGGATTTCTTTGCTTGTGATAATGATTGCAACATCACACCACAGTTCATTGGCCTGCAAGTCTTAACATTTCACAGCTTGCTCCAAGAAGTATTGATTTACTCTTTCATTTCAAACTCCTGTGAAGTAGCACGTAGCAAAATAGATGGTTAGTCAAATCAAGTCTTAACCGTGCCTCTCTGAGAAATCTTTGAGGTAATATACCACAAAATTGATTGTATGATATGATAGAGAAATGAATTAAGGTTTATTAAAATAGATATAATTCATGTTATCAGTGTTTATTTTATCTTCAGATTCAGGGAAAGTGTCTCACAATGCGATCCACTATCTTGCAAAATCTGTTGATAATTAATCAAACAATTTGGATTTCAGGCAAAATAGGCGGCGTCACACAGAGGCCAAAAATCCGGATTTTAGTTATCCTCTTAATTGGCTGTCTGTCATTAATTATCCCTTCAAAAATCCTCTAACGAAGCAAGATAATTCTCCCTTGAAGGGATTTTTGAAAGGATTTTTCTGTCTGACACCAATTTTGAAATAATCCCATTAAATAACCATTGTGATGTCACAATGCTTATAATGGCGCATGCGCAATGGCCCATCGAAAATCCGGATTTTAGTTATCCGTTTTTTTCGTAGCCTGTCTGTCACCAGTCTGTCACCGACGTAAATGAAAAAAAATGGATTTCAAAAATCTGGTTTATTCAAGATGGGTCGGGATTTTTCTGTGTGACAACGCCTAATGAAGTTTTTTCACATCTTCCCGATGGCTCATGGTGTTCAAATGTCTGGTTATTTATATATGTGCACATCAATGTGTTAGTTCATTGACTTCATGAAAATGAAGTAATCTACATGCGGTGAAATACCACAAACATGGATACTGGGATAAGAGCTTTAAATAGACTGCAATTTGGATTTGCATTGACTATACATGGGAGTCTATGGAAACAGATGTAAATAAATAAACAAACAAATGGAAAATTCACAAGAAATTCACGTATACTTGACTGCGATGGAAAGTTTGAAACTGTTCAAATATTACAATAGAACATTCTTAACCTATCCCCTATGTCATATGTGATTCTGTTCATATCTGTATTAAGCCTATGGTACACTCTATCTAAGTTTGTATAGGCCATTCTTTGCTGTACAATCCAATTCTCATGTACATTTCAAATTTGTAATTCACATATCGTCTCTGAATACTTCATCTAGTGATCAGCTAGCAGAGAACTGCGATAGGAATGCATTAAAAGGCCAGACTGTGTTTCTTGCTTGCCTTCGTACGTGCATCCACATGTACATGTAGGCATACCTAGCTCAGCTCTGCTTGCAGGCATACAACCAATGGCAGCTGAAGCGTTCAATAATATCTGTCATATTTGATACCATAATGCAATCCACTCATCACTAATTCATCAAGAAAACTAATCTCTCCATGCATAATTCACAATTGAACAAATCTATTGCTAAGCCATTGTCCACATGATATTCCATCATAATTCTCAGCATTAAAGTTTAGCAGTTCAGGCTCTCCCCTAAGTGTCATTCTTTAAATATCTTTTTATCCAGAATTCTAGAAATTACACAAGGCACATGAGCAGAGAGAACCAAAATCATAGAATTTGTTCAGCCTATTTCAAATGCAGCACATTGTACCCTTCATAAATAAGAACAATCAAAGCGATTTACTTTGACATAATCATTTACTGTACACAGAAAGATGTATATGGGACTACGCGACACCTGCGCAATACCTATCAGGTCCAAACAGATATAATAATTTACCAAATATCCAAATATATCAATTAGTAGGCGGTTCCCCGGCAAAATTTGTATCATCACGTATAAGTCAAAACATATTCTTTCACATGATTGGTAATAAGAGCTTCCATTTCATTTTTTTGAGAGGGGGGCGTTTCCAAAACTGGTCTTTACCTTTCAGGATCTTGGAAGATTGTATGGATTGGATTTTAAATAAATTATTTAGTCTTAAAAATTGAGAGATGCATCATGAAAAACTGTTCTGATCAATTCATCAAAAGAAAGAGAACTATGAAACACAATATGAACCATTTGTAAGGACATTCACTGCAGAAAAGCAGGGACTAATTTATTTTGTTTGTTGAGACTTGAGAACCAGATGGGCCCATCTAGCTCTCAACAGGCTAATTGAAAATATATTATACATCATTGGATGTAGAAAGCATGTGAACCTACTTGTTAGCTGAACTGCATGTGAATCCACCAGATGATGACAACGGATTAATTAAAAATGAACTTTCCTCACCTTAATGGATTATTAATCTCAAAATTGGCAAGCATGACGTTGTGAGATAGTGCAATCCAGTTTCCATGCTATAATGATGTCCTACACTGAGAGCAAGAAGGTTGTTAACTAACATGCTTTATAAATAGAGTTTATTGTCCTCGCTCTCAGCAGATCAGTTTATCTTTTGAATCTTCTTCTCTTGATTGCAATCCAATTTCTATAACAGATCTGAGAATATGAATAATATTAACTCTTAGATTATAATTATTGTTTAAAAAAAAACCTTTTTAGAATATAAAATTTCACATGAGTTTATACAAAACAAGTTGATACAATATAATACAAAAGTTATTTGTTGATTACTATGTGTTATATATGTCAATGCTGATTACCTTTTTAGTATGTGAACTCATTGTTGCTTGCGATTTGTATTTGTTCTTGTCAGTGCTTATTACCTTTTTTGTAGGTACCGGTAGACTATCATTGAAAATTTGTCGTAGCCGCAACAACTGGTTTATTATTTAATATCAAACCATTTATAAATCTATCTATCATTTCACTAAGATGCCTTAGTTAATTTCTTGAAAGTCTTAGTGATCATATGAAATACATCTTTCATTATGCCTCTTGTATATTCTCTTGCTCATCACCATTCATCATACTGCTTTAGAAAAGACACTATAATAGCATGCCTCCAAGTGAAGCTAGATAGGGTACCCTTTATGAGTCACAGCAGTTATCATCTACCCTCATATGATATTGATCATTTAGTTCATCCCCTCGAGAAGAGAAGAAAAATGTGTGCTTCACTTATTTTGTAAATTGAAGTATTGGTTAAATATGTTAATCATAGGTGGAGATAGAAAAATTCAAATATTGTGTCCTTTGTATATTTCATGGGAAATAGCTAGATGTCTTGGCTAAAGCCATAATATTTCAAAATTTGATAATTGCCTTTCAACAAGGTTTCAACATGCATTGTTTGAACTTGACAGTGAAAACCACTTTTGTTTCTTATTTTATTACCTTTTATCAAATAAAATGTCCGAGGTATAGTCTCATCATTAAAATTTGAAATAGTGCCTTTAAGTTGAGTACCGCAATGGGCACATGTATTACTTCACATAAATTGTCCATTGTTCATGCATTGCTTCATTTGTCTATTTATGACACCGGATGTCTGATGTTTATCATTCCTTTTGAGCTCAAATTTCAAGTTTATGTTTTTCGGTTGTTGATATAGATATCCCTATTTCCATTTCCCAGTGGGAAATTAGTTATACAAAGAGCTGATATCTTCTTGGACTTTAGTATGTATACTATTTCACTCTTGAACATGCAAATAGTACAGAAGAGTTTACAGGGTGTCTCAGAGAAAATGCAACAAGATTTTGATTGATAATATCTTTAAAAATATGTAGCTGACCTCATAAATAACGTTGTTGTATATACCGGTATCTTTTAATCTTCCTGTGAATTTCATAAGGATCTGAGCTCAAACTAGAAAGTAATGCTCATTCATGTAAAATCTAGCCTTTACAAGGAGAGTGCATTGAATAGCGTCCGTGTACATTAAGTGTTTGGCTGGCTCCTGTCCCTTTCCCAGCAAGCACTCTCAATTTTTGCAACAAAAAAGGGTGTTAAGAAAATCATTTCATTTTTACACAAACTTGTATGTTTTTAGTGCCTTTTGTATTTCTTTTATAGCAGAATAGTGGTCGTAACAAATATTATTTGTGTATCCAATTTCCTTACTGTCAAGAATTATAAAATTATACATAATACTGGCATAGGAAAAATTTCATGAATACAACTTGATCATATTCAAAGTCCATCTAATTTACAACCTACATTTTGTTCCTGTTTTCATGAAGTGACGGTAGTGAGGAAAATTGGCACGCAAATTGTATGCGATTTTCATTCACTACTGTCACTTTGTGAAAATAGGAACAATTTTCTTTCATTTGTTGAGTGACCAGTTCACCTTAAAGGCTCTATACTGTCAGATTTTGATAGGCATAAATAAATGGAAAATTGCATACAACCTAATTTAGTTTCAGGTCAGGTAAAGCTATCTAGTTGCACCATTAAGGGCAAGGATGGCTAGTCTTCTGTAATGGTTTTTGATCAAATTCATATTCCATTTTATTATGAAAAAAATTCCTAATTTCTACTAAATGCATATTGTGTTTGAATTTATATTAATCTTGCGCAGAAAGAAAAAAAATAGTTTTCTATTCAAAGAAAATATTTTAAGACCTGTTAATACATGTAATGTAAAATAATTGGTTTATTACCCTTCTTGCTGTTACCAGAATGTTAAGATTATTCCTGAGTCAAAGTAATGTTTAGAGGGAAAAAAGTCCCAATAGTTCTGATGCACAGTAGTAAATCTTACATCAGAAATTACCCCCAAAGAACATCTTTAACTTCCTGTATACATGCACAATTCTGCTGATAACTAAAGGATGAAATCATCTTGTACTTGAATGAATAATTCACCTTGCAAGCCTGTACTTTCTTCTTCTCCTCGAGACTGATATGCATTCAACTGCTCTGCAGAGATCTTGTTTGCCAATAAAACTCATCTATATGCAAAGCCTAAAGCATTACGAGATGATCGTTCACTATATCTGTGTATATATTTATTTGGATGTAATTGCGTCAGAGACAGGCAGTGCAGTTTTCATCTCTAGATTACTCCAAATTATGATGTAATTCAAATATTATTTTTGCTATTTTTATGAATACAAAATTCTAACATGCAGAAATGGTCATGACAGTTCTATGGCATAATAAAGTGTTGATTTTTTTATAAAGAAGATTGAAAGAGATCTTGTTATGTTGAGTTCAATTTGTTGAAGCTGTCAAAGACTGAAATAACAAGGAAGAGGAGGAAGGGTTGTAATACATCAATGTCATGATGAGATGAATTGCATACAGTCATGTGTAATTTTACTGTATTCATGTTTGGGCGTACATTGACTGTATATTCAACAATCATGTGTAATCGTCCATGACCTAGCATCGTTTATCCATTCATAAATGAACCTGCATTCAATCAGCAGATGTATGAGGTTTATTGTATTATTAACAACGTTCCTTCTCTCCCCTTTCCTTTTCTTCTCTCCTCTGCATGTCACACTCTTTTTT
>BEXV01000116.1:298789-317476 GCA_003118195.1 Hemicentrotus pulcherrimus
TTGTAGGTGTACTAAATTAAGGTGAAGCAGCTGTTCATTATATGACTATTATTTTCTGACATAATATGGACTTGGAGAGGAACGTAATTAAAGTTGGCATTAACATGTCTTATCCCACTCCTATCTGACATCCAATAGAGTACCGAAGCTGTGACATCATAAAAATCTATTTTTAGAATTTCTCAATTTTTTTCTTCATTTTCTTCACATCCTCCACCAATCCATGACATGCAGGAAGTGTGAGGAATTGTTGCTTCTTTTCAGGAAATGGTTATGCTAAGCATTAAACTATGAAAGCACCTACCCTAGTAGGATACATCCTTGCACTTCCGGCAGTCAGCCTGCCAGTTAGATTGTGACCTGTGCATGGCGTCCGTCGGGCTATGACATACCAGGTACCTCCTTGACATGCATGACTAATTTAGGTGATGACTTTGTTTATAACCAACACAAACATGTGCACGGCATCTGTCAGCATGTCAGACTGTCATGTCGTATGAATAGACGTGGTCTTGAGGCAGCCAGATGAAATATATGAATTTCCTCTCAAATTATTTGCAAAATAAGAGATGAAATTAAATGAGATGGATGGTTTAACACTGTATAGGATCAATGTATAGAGGAAACATTAATAATTGGTCAATATGATTTATGCATATGAGCTTAAAATGTGATTGTTTACCCTTGAACTTTTCATCTGTTTTCCTTGTCTTCCAATTCTTCCTTCATCATATATCACTCATCTTCATTGACTCATCTTCTTTGCTACATTGTTTGATACTACAATTCTTTTAAATATTTTGATTTTATTTTTTTAAACACTACAACTTTTGTTAACCTGATAAAACCTCAATGCAGAATTAAGCGATCCTTTTTGTCTTGTTAAGTTAATAATGTGAAATGTCAACTTTTTAAAAAAATAAATATTTTCTACTGTATCACTTGCAGACATTGAAAAAATTACAATCAAGTATGTATGGACAAGGGTCAAACTTAAGAAGCTGCCATGCTCATGAACACATTTATGATGAGTCCCTCCATCAGGAAGTCATGGAAATTAGACCACAGGAAGTGGTTTAAGAGGTCAAGAGTTTGTAGGTCACTACTGTCAGAATAAAAGGAGAAAGAGTGGAAGGTCATGAACTTGAGATTATATAACAAAGTTAATCATTTGTACAGTTTCTTACTAAGTATGCTGAACTTCTTAGCTCATTTAACAAAATGCCATTTTCATTTGTCATTGTTGTGTATTTGAAAGTCAGTTGTCTGTAAGTTCAGGCATGAATGGACTAACCCATGTTCCTCAAAAGAGAAGAAGCCAATTTTATTAGGTTAAAATGTAAAAAATGATTTTAAAATAACTTTTGATATTGGAAATGATTTGATACAAGTTGGGTGCTAGAAAGTTTTCCTGATGCATGGTAAAAGAAGTAATTGTGTCAAATCTAACTAGGTCAGGTAATTGCAATGGTGTCCAAATTTCCTTGTTATGTTTGTTTCTATTCCGTTGAGGTGATACGTTTTGGACATGAATTAATCCATCAATTGGTGAACTGATACATACATTCTGATATGGTAGCATACTTCATGTAATATGATTCTATTCAGAGTTGTACAAGTTTTCAGACATGAATGCTTTCTTGCAAGCAATCAATTTCATATTGCTTTTCCAATACATAAACACGATTAAACAGTGTCACTGGGTCATATACATTTAAGCATAGTCTGTGAATTTAGAGACTGGTTTGTTACTTGATAGAGAAGCGATGAAGCATAAGGAATAGAGATTAAGAGGAATAATTCATGGCCCTTGGAGATGAATTTTGCATGATATTGTCTTGCTGAGATACTTGAAACTGGCCTACTTCACTCTAGTGCCGCTAGGAATACTTGCTGAAGATGGTCTGCTGCTCTCTCTCTCTCTCTCTCTCTCTCTCTCTTTCTCTCTCTTCCCTTTCTCTCTCCCTGAGAGTATTTGTATTTGTGTGCGTGTATCCCTGTGCACATTGCATTTTGTGTGTCTCTCTCTCTTTCTCTCTCAGGGATGAGATTCCTCCATCGATCAGCCGATTTCGAGATTACAACATGTGGAGGGGGAACAAAATTGTCTTTTTATATAAATATAAACTTAAGTTTTCTGCAGAAAGGGGGCACAGCCCCTTAACCCCCGCCAGGAGTTTGGCCCCCATTTAATGGAACCCCATTTGATCTTCCTGCTTTTGGGGACTTTTTCTGTCTCATCCCTACTCTCTCTCTCTCTCTCTCTCTCTCTCTCTCTCTCTCTTTCTCTGGATGACAATCAATCTAGTGCATATGAGAATTCATGTCCTGTACTACTTACCCTCAAGGGTACTAGGGTGGTTGCCTGAAATATTGCCTCCATGGATGACAAAAATGCACTTTACCAAATCAAATCCTTTTTGTCCCCTACCCATATTTGTAACAGAGTAACTCAAATAAATGTGACTTCTTAAGTCAGATTACATAAATCATTTATTATATCTTCATAGAAAGTTGTAGCATTATGCTGCACTCAGGAAGATTTGAACCATTGTCTTGAAGTGGATACATGGCTCGTGTTAGAATGAGGGAACCCAGTAGTCAATGAGTTTAGAATGATTAAGATCTGATCAGTTTAACGACGCACCAAGGAGAAATTTACCTCCCTTGCAATATGTTTATCATCCTATAAATAGCCTATGTATATTAGAAACAACCTTCCATGGGATGACTTTTGTATAAACAAAAAATCCAATATAGAAATTATAGGAAATGGTCAAAAGTGGTCAAAAAAAGAATCATTTGTAAGTCAATTCTAACTACCTTCCCATTTTAAGGTCATTTCAAATTTATGTTCCTTTGTTTTTGTCTATTGAACTTTAGTTTTGGTTTCCTTGATACCCAAATGGCATTGGCTTTGTATATATATACAATTCTTGCATACATGATTGTCTTTGTGAATTGCTTCCTGGTTTCTTGAAGTACAATTTTATGTCTGCCATTTCACCCAAAACTGTGAAGTACCTTTTTGTTTTGTTAGTGTGTGATATGTTGGTCACCATCACTCATTCACCCCGGAGGTGGACACTTTCTCCATCCTGCAGGACATGTTTTCCGCCGACAAGTAGGCGCCTTTGAGAAGCGGAGACCCTTAACAAGATAGGAGCCGTAAAAGTCAAACATTTCCTGCCGCCAATTATTCCGGGGACGGTGTGCATGCTCCTGTGTCTAACAATAGGGGGGTGCCCCCCTCAAATTTTGAGTTTTCGTGTGAAGTATTGATAGTTGACAACATAGCCCCACTTGCCATTGATGGAAATGACAAGCTGTCGATTTGACCCAAGAAAGGTCGGTATAGAGAACTAATCACCTTCTGGCATTTAATGGTTATTACCCTGATGTATTTCAAGTTTGCTTATCAAAGAATTAGGCAGCGGGTGTGCATTACTATCCAACCCAGACTGATTGGCTAAATTAGAAATTGAGAATAGCTCTCAGGCACCCACCGTGATGGACCATGCAATGAGCTGGGCAGCTAGCCGCATTCTAAATATATTTTTGCTGGTAACATGGTATAAGCAGGAAGTAATAGTGTGTTTAGCTCGCATAGAGGCTGTTCTTATTATGAATATGACACAGTGATTAAGGCGTCGTGGAGCCAATGCCAGTGTAACTTGCTGTAATGATAGGAGTCGCCTCGTATATTTACAACAACATCGTTTGGCGTTCAATTTGGATATTTATTGGTTGTGACGCTTGCTTTATTTTGGATAATCTGAGCTGTAATGTACAGTGTATGATGTTATGGTGTTGTGGAAAAGCACTGATGTAGCTGAACTATGTGAGACACAAATTGTGAGCATATATATATAACACCACACGGGGTTACCGAAAGCCTCAATTTTTAAAATGTATATTTCTTCCTTCTGTGCAGATTCAGGCCTTATCAAATTATTTGAAACATGAGTAACTCTATTGTGAGGTATGGTATGTCATATTTTGGGCTTCTTTTGTATATTCAGTCATGCAAGGAATTGTTTTGTTGACTGCAGCGCTCCTTTTTTATAACCTTGACTGGAGGCACACACAAAAATAGGTCTCATCTGTACATTTGGTATGGACTAGCTGTGAGTCATTTGAACTGAACTCATTCTAGTAGTCCCACTTTGACACACTCAGCTGTCATAATCTTCCCACTCTCAAAAGACTTACTCCAAACAAGGTGTCCCACTCTATTTCTAGCTGATTCACACCTCTAAATCTAGTGCAAGAGATGAGACGGGCTTGGAATCCTTTGGCAGGAGCCCCGTCAATGGCGATCAAGATGGAGGGGACCACAATGGACACTGACAAGTCATAGCCCTTCGGAAACCCACTCACCGTAAACACTGGCTGATAGCAAGCCTCTTGTGATTACTCAGAGTAAACGAGCCATTTAGACAAATCTACCCTGCTTTTTTTGGTTAACCGTCCTGGCACTCATCTCTCATCGTGTCGGGCGTCATCAAGCACCCCAAACTGCCGAGGAGGGGCGAAGAGATCATTGGCTCGTTGCCTTTTAGGAAGGAAGACCATGGTGATGTTTTTAATGCATTGCCGGTCGGTCGGGTGCACATCTGAAAAACTGCTTTTCTCCACCTGCGTCATTTTAACGTCATAGTTAAAGGTGCTATTGAAGTTAAACCTGAATGTGTGCAATTCAACAGTTCAGGTTCTTCACCCGCCATCCTCATAACCCAATTCATTTCAAAGCCGACATACCAGCAAAGGTGGACAGGCACAGAAATAGTGGTTTTCCCTTACTTTGCTCTGTGTCAATGGGGAAAGCAATACTCTTTACACAGCAATGTTAGACATTGGATAAGTCAATTTGGAAGTTCTGTGACGCAAGTGAAAACTTTGATTGCGAGATTCAATGAAGAGGGTTTTGCGATAACCTTTTCAAAACATCATTGGAGACAGCTGTTTATCTACACTCTCCCAAATCAGGTTTTTAATGATGTAGATGAGCTGATTGTGCTTGTTATAAAAAAGCTGAAATACTCTTGTGCAAGATTTAATTGCTGCATCGCCACCAGGGATATATCAGGAGACGACTGCCTTTAGGATGGAAGAGCAGTCTGTGCAATCAAGTGCTTAGCTCGTAAATTTCCATTTGTAGCTGATAGGGTACAAAGTTGGATAGAGATTACACACCGTACAAAATTGGATTAGAGGGGTATTGGAAATTTCAATTAAAGCCCATTTGTCCCGGAAACCCAAATAGATGATTAACATAATAAATGTCTGTGTGAGATTCACTTTATTTCAACCTGATTTTGATTGTTGCTAACAAGCCAAGGTTCTTCACTGTACATCAATTTGCCTAGGTACCAAATAACTTTTGCAGAAATTTGTTGGCAGTTGAGCAGCAATTTGTCGAGAGCATGCATTATTAAATTGGCAGTTATTAGAACTGCTGTGTTTCATTGTTTACAGTCAAAGCAACAGTGGTGATGCATTTTGAGAGGAATTCCTCAATGTGAGCTAACAATTTGGAAAGTGCATTTTTTTGCTGATAGCCTTAAATTTCCAATTGCAAAAGACTCGGGATAAAGCTGATACAACTTCACAGCTATGACATCGCCTATACCTATCAGTGATAGAAGCGAGTCCAACAGCACTATGGACGTGCTTCAGGAGGAAGAAGAGTTGCCCGATGATTTTCATCCGGGGCACCGTTACCATGGGCCCCCTCCCAGGTCCAGTTCGGACTCGGTCAGTGCCGCGCTTCAGTTCCGTCGGCACTCCTATGCAAGCTTCCTAGTGACACAAGCAAGCAAGAAACGGTAGGTTTGGTTGACTTCTAAATGTTTTTGTTTTTTCATTCCTTCTGATGAGCAAAAAAGAATAGGATGTCATGATGTTTGTATTAAGAGGCTCAGTGGAAAAGGGCACTTTGATTAAAAACTTATCTGTGATTAAAAAATTCATACAGGGCTGAATTTACACTGCAACCAATTTTGATTTTTCTTACATTCAAGTGTTTCGCCAGTAGTTGCATGGCAACAACTGACAAACACGTAAAAAATTGAAATAAAAAAAACCCACCTCTAGAGTGAAGTATTTTTAAATGCCTGCTGAAGTTTCACCGATTTTTTGCAGCGCAAAAGCAAACTTTGGTAAGATACCTGCTTTCGCTCACGTGACTCGCCTTGCTTCCACGCTAACGCATGCAGGGCACAGATGAGTCGCACATAAGCACAACTGACCAAAAAATGGTATGAGCAAACGTTTTTTTTCGTGGGTTTCTCCTTTAGTGTAAAATCAGAGTTTAAAAAATTGACAATTTTTCAAAATGTTCTTTTGGATGTGACATTTGCAGAATTCTATGACATTGCTCTTTATATGATGGAAGAGCAGTCTGTGGAATCAAGTGCTGAGCTCATAAATCTCCATTTGTAGGTGATGGGATACAATGTATGATTGCTCTATAAGGTCCATATCCTGCATTAACCAAATTCATAACTTCAAGCCTGCTGGACAGAACACAATACCCAACCTTAACATTAACCTTTAAGGATGAAGTTGAGTTCTGAACTGCGATTGCATTGTGAAAGAACCGGTGTGGAATCGACCAGAAAAGGTTAATCATCTAGCATATAAGAATTTGTGTGTATTGCAAGGTTCTGGAATCATCAAAATGATAAGAAATTTGGCCAAGTCTTGGTAAAGTTACAAACACTGTACACAGAAAGATGTATATGGGACTACACAAACATGTGGCGTAAAAATCCTACCCCCGAGTTTTACGATATTAAATGACATATTTACAATATGGAGGCATTTGAAGAGCCATGCTTTTCAGGGAACATGTCTTATCAGATGTTCTTTCACACTTGCATAATAAGAATGATAACGCCCACAAATTATTTTTCACCTCTTCCCAAAACTCAACCTTCTCTTTAACTAACCTAAAACTCAAATTGCAATCCTAAGCCTAGCTCTATACCTTTGTTAATTAATATAGCCTGGAGGAGTTGTCACCAGAGGCAAATGTTGCATCATTTGCAAACCCAATAGGACAGTAAGAGTTAGCAGTACAATCTAAATGATGGAAACAGCTTTCTTGGATCACACTTTCTTGGAACTTTCTTACCACTGGTAGCAGCTTATTACCGCCTTCACCAAGTAGATCAAAGGAATATGTGTTCTATTAAAGTTTCTGGAATTCACATAACAGGCTCATTATTATTTAATATACATTTATTGATTTTATTCTATGAAGTGGTTATAATCCCAAGAATTATTGAATGCTCCATTCCTCCTTAGCTTATGGCAGTTGCCATTGATATTTGTTTTGATATTATGATAATTACTCAGTTTAGGGTAGGATTACAATTTGATACTTGTCTGTCTCTTGTCTTCCTGACCATCCTGCTCCTGTTGTCTCTTTGATTCTGTCAGTCTATATGTCTGTCTGTCTTTGCCCCTCTCCCTTTCTCTCTCTTTCTCCCTCTTTCTCCCTCCCTCTTTCTCCCTCCCTCTCCTCTTTCACTCTCTACCAGTGTATGTCTTAAAGAAAAGAATAATGCCCTCACAAATGTGAGCTTTTCGTTATTAAAATCAACAGACAGTCAGCATTGTAAAAATATGTAAACCCCACATTTTGATGTTGAGCGATAGCACAATTTGGCTTGCAATATTTCATCAAACACTACCATGCAATATGAATTCAATCTTAAGTTACAAGAGATATCATGTAAACAGCTCTTTTTTTAATCTGCGGCTATTATGATAGGCGGTGTCAGACACGGTTTTCCCAATACGTCTTGAGTTACCTAGACAATTCACTTACTTACGAGGTTACAGACAGGTTACAGACAGAAATTTCATGCGAAAAATCCAGTGAAGTTTATTGATGAGGAAGAATTTTCTTGCATCTTGTTGTAGAATTTTAGATGGGATTTTTTCGCGGGGAAACTTGATGACAGACAGCCCATTATCTAGAAAGCTCTATTCTAGATAATTGGCCACTGTCTGATCGACACGCCTTATTCTTGAAATACCATAATTCATCATAAATTCTCAATGGAGAGAGAGATGATTTGATTTCATGTAACACAAAAGTTATACCAATCATCATACTGCATGCTCAAAGCCAAATTGACATTACCCTCTACTTGAGTACCTTAGCATTGAGTTAATTCCTTTCTTCTTCTCAACAGAAAACGACATGATTATGCATGATACATTATATCTAGTAAACACATGTAATACATGTACCAGCAAAAATGATGTGGGTTTTATTTACTTTACCGCACAAAATTTTCGCAAAAGTTATATCTCTGAATTAAATTATATGGTTTTGTATTGTTGTGGGTAGTAATGAATTTAATTTGATTACCTCATATCAAAACATATACAAATATAGTGATTGCATAGTGCATAGTTAGACTATTAAGGATGTTCTTGCTATTTTGTGTATGGGTATTATAACAGGTAATATCATGTTAAATATTAACAGCACATAATTATAATCAGTATCAGCCAGTGTATCAAAGTTCAAGCCAATTTGAGATGTACATCTATCCATCCTACTTAGTATCATTTTCACTGTTATGATTGAAACCAACTCCAGTACTCCAGCAGTTCCTGGTTCATAGTATGACCTTCTTTGAGCTTTGGAAAATGTTGCCATTGCATCTAAATTTAGGATGGAGGAAAAGTTGTCTTTTTTTGTTGAAAACCAAATGAGCATATGAATTATGAAGCTCTATAACATTGAACATTGTTATTATCATGAAGGCCATGAAAGTTTGAACCAAATATCTTCTAATTGGCCTAAAAGGTAGGAGGAAATACATTTGATTAAATTGCAATCATCTTCTTCAAGTACTGGCCCATGGAAAAAATATATCCTATAATTTTTGCTGGTTTGACTATTGTGATGCGCCTTGTTTCAGTCTTGGGACGTGCCTTGTATCACTCATGTGACATGCCTTGTTCACTCATGTGACATGCCTTGTTCACTCGTGTGACGAGCCTTGTTCACTCGTGTGACGAGCCTTGTTCTTTCGTGTGACGTGCCTTGTTCACTAATGTGACGTGCCTTGTTCACTAATGTGGTGTGCCTTGTTCACTCGTGCGAAGAGCCTTGTTCACTCGTGTGACGAGCCTTGTTAACACGTGTGAAGTGCCTTGTTCACTCGTGTGAAGTGCCTTATTTCACTCATGTGACGTGTCTCGTTCACTCATGTGATGTGCCTTATTTCACTTATCGAATGTGCCTTGTTCACTCGTGTGACGAGCCTTATTTCACTCATGTGACGTGTCTCGTTCACTCATGTGATGTGCCTTATTTCACTTATCGAATGTGCCTTGTTCACTCGTGTGACGAGCCTTGTTCACTCTTGTGACGTGCCTTATTTCACTCATGCGATGTGCCTTGTTCACTCATGCGATGTGCCTTGTTCACTCATGCGATGTGCCTTGTTCACTCATGCGATGTGCCTTGTTCACTCAAGTGACGTGCCTTATTTCACTCATGTGATGTGCTTCGTTAAACTTTAAAGTGTACCAATCAGTAGTTCAATATCATATTATATTCAAAATATGAGTTGTATATATTACTTCTGTAAAGAGACTTTGCAAGCTTAAATGTACTCTCAATCAACATAAAAGCAATTTTTTAGTAGACTACTCTACGCACCTGTTCATGCTCACATAAATTACGGATTGTACATAACTCAGTCCAACGTGGGTTCCTTGTGTGCTGTTTTATTTTCTTTATTTTGGTCATGGTCTTTATCCATTAGCCCATAAAATGCTGAGTGAAGTTTCATAAGGTTGATTTCATACATTCTAGCTGTACAAACAAATTATTAATAGACACCCTTCTGGCTCCAAACAGACGATATGCCACAATGTATGTTACTGCACTTTTGTTTAAAGCTTGATTACAGGAACCATGATGGATAGATTGTATCATGTGATATCAACAAACTCACTGAAGATTATCAAGACTATAAACAAAACATGATCTGCTCTGTTCACATTTAATGATATAAATCTGAACTTATTTAAACATATTTGTGGCTTACACCAAGTAAAAAACAATCCAGAGGGGTTGTTCCAACTGTAATTAATCAGCACATGATGAGCTCTGTTCATATTTAACATTTATATTCATACTGCATAATGCTGCAATTATTTAGTTTCATTTATTTATGGTTGTTTCTCTTGTATGCACCATCTCCTCTTTCCAGAGAGGCTATGCGGACCGAAAGTCCCTATGAAGGCAATCAGAACAAGCAGAATACCTCACCCCACAGGTCACCTGAGCACTTACCATTACTGTAACTCTAATCCTAATTGCAATATACATGGTGGAACATTCTGCAGTTAAATCCTGTATCCCATGGTCCCCTGTCACACTGCAAAATCAACTTGGGTCCTACTCCAAACAGACCAATTTTGAGCCATTGGGTCTCGTTGGTATGAATGTGGTATCATATTGAAGAGCTGATGTCCTTAAAACTACTACGCCAAATAACCTTTCAAAAACATTTAGATATGTTCTGAAAGTTAAGCCCATGGTAATACTTGAATGGATAAAGACGTTGCATTTCTCATTATTCTCTTCTGCTATATAAATGTGGGTGCTTGTCGGGATTAATTATGTTGGTTGTGTTTGGGAAGATCAATAAAGACAGTGAGTGGGGGAAGCTCACAAGAGGAAGTTGGTGATTAAATGTTAAATATACAGCTTGGGCAACGTATTCCGGCTCTTCAATCAATTTGATTACAGGCATAAGTTGTATGCTCTGTTGAGAGCTAGGAGGAAGTTAATTTATCTTAGGGACAGTACAGGGCTCTAGATAGGCACTGTCTCATGTAAGTGACCAGAAGGGTGTAATCTCATTAACATTGCAATTAACGACAACGTTCTATCTCTAGACATATGATGCGTGAGTAGATGTACATGTGAAGTGAAATGTTGAATAGAAGATGTACGTGCATGTTTGGGAGGGGGGGGCCTGCTGGGGTGAGAAGAGGTAGAACAAAATACTAAAAGATAAAAAGGCACAAGTGTCAGAAAGGCACGAGTGACAGGAAGTCACAGGTGCATATATAGTGAATATATGTTACTTGGCACCATTAAACCATATATTTGTTGGGTAGGTCTTATTCTGGGGAAATTTTCCACTTTAAAATGATATATTACTAATCACGATGGGATTTTTTTACTAATCCGATTAAAAGAGTACAATCCCAAATAATGTTGCTTTAGAGAAAAAGGTGTTTATGAAATCTGTTGTCTATGTATTAAATCACCCTGACTCCCAAGGTATCATGCAAACTGCAAAGTGACAAAAGGAGGATATTAAAATACTCTCTAAAAATTTCTGTGAAGAGATAATGAGAAATTGTCCTAAAACTTGGCACACTCATTTGATACATCCTGTTCTTATTTTGTTTTGGTATCATAGCAACATAAATCAAAATAAATTATACTAACATAGCAAGTTAAGTGAGTCTTTTTTAAATTTTTTAAATGCAGATTACTGTTTTCCAATATCCCACTCACATCCCACCCTCAAGCCCCCTCCCCCCTCAAGTAAGTAAGTTGCCCTGCTTGATATACCTCATGAATGTCCCACTTATCCTATATTGGTATAGTCCTAGATCAATTGGGATTAGGATTGATTTCAAGGAATCTCAAGGATTAGCAGCTCCAAAACAAGGTCAATGTAAATCGATTGGTGTCTCTGAATAATTAGTATCAATTCATTTCTCTAGTCTTATGATTCAGACCAAATACAAGCTTTTTTTTTATTGAGTTTTTTCACACAGCTCTATTCAGTGCATCAGAGATGACATTTGTAATTATTGATATTCATAATATCTAGGAAGTGTCATTATGTGTCAAAGTTTTTATTTCATATGTTAAAGATATGTATGCTTGTGTCATTGTAAAGGAATGGGTATTGGTCATATATTGCACATCATGCAGGCAAGTACAAGTCGCCTAGCATCTACGTTTTAAATCAAAATAGCCATGACGAATAAGGATTCATCTTCAAGTTCAACCCATCTTAGAATGGACAATCTGTGGACAAAGACTAGATTTTAACTAAAGTGGGTACATTCTGGAAGTCAAACACAACTGTTGCCTGACCTCCAATAAGACTAGGTCTGAACTTACAGTGTTACCAATAGTGATTACCGTTGAAACATACATAACAAAGGAGAGTATGTACTATACAAGGTGAATTAACTTGTTCCTTTTGAACACATTTCCTGTCCTTAATCTCCAGCCTGATGATATTGAAGAGCGGGATCTATTATTTGGGTCACTGGGTCTGATTACAGAAAGGAAAGTGGAGGTAATAGCACTTCTAATTGGAAACACAACAGGATTTTAGGTTGTGATCTAATCTTCTCTATTGTAAATCGACTGTCCTATATGTACCATTCAACATTGTTTTGGAGCTGATTCAGTCTGTTCATATCGTCCTTGGCCTAGTACATGATTTTCAGTTGGACCGGAGGGACTATTGGTTACTCACCTAGAAATTTCAGTTGATGTATTGTTGAGGCAACCCTCACTTATGCCTTTTCAAACAAAAAGACAAAGTGGAGAGTAACACAAGTGTGTTGGATTAATTTTGGAGTATCTTCATGAGATTGAGGGGAAAACATATGAACTGTGCTTGCTTTGGTTTAGCAGAAGCTCTTCACATTGTTGCATATTCCTGCAAGATTTCAAGTGAAACTGAGGTGGAATGCTAGAAAGAACTATCTAGAGCTTGACTGTGGAGAGGACAAGAGCATTAATGATTGAGGGGAGGAAGCTAGATGGTGATGAGGAAAGTGGAGCCAAAGTGGCTCCCAAATGACTGACAGGCTACATGTTGCTCTGAATACAGATGAATGAAACATTTCTCAACGTCGTCGTTGTGTAGCTAGAAGTACTGCCCTCAAGACTCTTGGACCACTTTCACAACAGACCCTCATTCAACTTTTGATGACATCGAGTTGAGACTGCAAGAGAAGTAAAGCATCTTGAAGCACACAAAACCAGAATACATGCCGGCGAATATGCAACAGGATTGAATAACTAATGGAATAATGTTCTGAATCAGCAAACTGATTTGGGTTAAGGTTGTAGCAGACTTGAATATTGATCAGCAGTAGGAGATAGAGAAAATACATTGGAGCTCTCTAACTCGAGAGGACTGGTGCATGTTGCCCCTGTCTGAGAGGAAGATATTGCCCCCTCCTATTCTTGCAGATACTCTAGAGGAGATGAATAAGGAATACTAAATGGGACAAAATGTTTTTGTTTTCTTTTGTGTCTTGAAGACTCTTCTGTTTGAGAGTTGTGTTCACATTCAAAGGAGGATGCAGCGAACTGTGACCTCCCACTTTCCAAATCGATATAAATTGCTTTTTAATCACTAGATATGCACTCTAATGATTCAGCAAAAGGAAATGAAATATTTATTTTGCCAAATTGAAGTAGGGAAATATTTTTCTTTGGAATCTGAGAGATGCTTTTGCAGTTCTGTTGGACTACGCTTTTTTTTTTGCATTAGCAGTCTTCCAAACTTGTATCAGAAAAATTCTTTAATCATTAGAAATAGATCCTTTTAACCATGAAATGTGAGAACAATATAATTGACGATTAAAACTATAGTCAAATCATATTGAGGTACAATGTATATAATTAGTGCGGAAAGTAATTTCTTGTTAATGTCCTAACGCCCTTACCTTTGCAACTTTACTCTACTTTTCTGCTCAAGTGCTACAAGTAGATTGTAAATGAGCAAAAGTTTGACTGTTGGTCAGTTGGTCCACTGATTTTTCTATTAGTTGAACCCATATTGGGAAAAGAGTAGAAGATGAATTCGTGGCCTGGTACTATAGGTACACTCTTCCAGCATTTAGTATCTCCTATGAGATGTAAACCTAAGCCTGCACCAGTGGATATTGTTGTTTCAGAGGAACCCGATGTAGCAAATTGGGAAGCCATCTTGGAGAAACCAAGAAAATCAGTGTGGTAAGTGTAAACAGATTGGTGTCTTTGTATTCAGTGGGGTGAAATACACATTTGCCCAAGGTATCTACAACTGTACTGCTTGCTGAAAAAAAAATGTAAGCAATTAAATCAATAAATTCAACATGTACATGTTTTTCCAACTTCCAATTAATTTAAGGCTAAGCAAGTATATAAAATATAACATTTAATCAAGCACAAGTCTAGAAATAAAACCCAGTGTCTCTTATTTCAAATTGGAACCCCCCCCCCCCCCTCTCAAATTTAATCTTAATCATGTCTCAGTGAAATGATGAAGACATACCTAATGGGATGTTTTTTCTAAGTTCATCCGTGTGGTTAGCTGGCTGTCTGGTTAGGTGGCCTTGCTATCTGATATATGCTCACCTGTTTACATCAGCTAATGAAGCTTCACATAAATGTTTGCCTCCTTCAGACATGTTTAAATAACATTTCAGCTGCTGAGAGCCAGCCATAAGGG
This sequence comes from Hemicentrotus pulcherrimus, assembly GCA_003118195.1. Classification (NCBI taxonomy): domain Eukaryota; kingdom Metazoa; phylum Echinodermata; class Echinoidea; order Camarodonta; family Strongylocentrotidae; genus Hemicentrotus; species Hemicentrotus pulcherrimus. Next base: position 313,312 of record BEXV01000116.1, read on the forward strand.
CATTAACTCATCGTAAAATGACCTGCCTTTCTTGCTCTCAGTAGACCATTTGTGACATATCACCAAGACATTCTTCATATCAGACAATTACTTGAATTGGGTGTAGGGTACAAATGCAAGTGAAGCAGATGTTCAAATCAATCAAGCTAATGGGTTATGTTTACATTTATCTGGCTTGCGCTTTCATTTAGAGAAATTGTTTCTGAAGTGATTCAAGCTACTTTCAGCTAGTTTTGAAGGCACATACTCGATTTTTTTTTTTTGTCACCGCCAGTTTTGAAGGTGCATGAAGCATAAGTTATGGAAATAAGCTTTTAAATGGTTTCCCCACTTGAGACCAGGCAACGCAAAATCACAACAAATCATTTGCATGGTGTTATTTTCAATTAGATTTCAATATTGACGCATTTTTCAAAGTTTTGTTGTTGTTGTTGATTTCCTGAAATAGTACTTTCTTCTGTGTAATTTCAGTATTTGGAATCACCACAAGATGTAAAATTGGCATTATGGCAAAAAATACACACCTAAATTTGTACCAATTAATCACTTATCAGTTCATGTGTTGCACATCTCTGTGATACATGATAAGGCTACTCTTGTAAGTTTTATTTGTTTACCAATCCATCACATAGAGTACCTATATCTTATCTTCTGTCTCGTTAGACATTGGAATAATATACTTTCTTAATATCTCTAATGCATGAAGGTTCAGCAGAGATAAAACCATGGCGCATCACTGTCTCCTTATGTAAACTAAACAAAATCCATAATATTTAGGTGTCTGAGGTCATCCTTGAATATATAGTTAGGCTGAGTGGCTATAACCCTGCCCACGCCTTCTCATTACCAAAATCTGTCCTATGGCTATAATAAGAAAATTGATTGGCTGTAATAAAGTAGTGGATGTTTTTTAGGCTGAACATTGTATAACGAAACATCATAGAGAAACATATAGTAAAAGGTATCATTCTGGTCTGAACTTCGTATCACACCATATAACGCTTTGTACCATATAACTTGGCAGGGCTTATCATGAGAGTGGAGTGTTGATTTGCCAGCTGTCATGTCAAATGACCTCTGTGAGAACTAGTTTCTTTATAAACAGTTTTTTATCCTGTGTATGTACCACTTTCACTATAAAGTAACTCTTTATTTGACATTTCTCTACACAAGTTTTGTATAAATGTCCACTAGTCTGATTAGGTTATGAGAAAGTCCGAGGTCAGTCCATTGATGTCAACTTTAACTGATTGGCTTTATCTAATCACTCACTGCTCTTTCCCAATGATGTGTACTGTTTATACTGAACTTAGGAGGTGCAAGTCCAGGGTATATGTAATTATATTCAAGAATTACCAGGGTTTTTTGTCAGTAAAAGTGTTAACACTGCCCTCTATAGTCTGTGAATGCTTACTTTATTTGTATTCCTTGATGGCTTTCCACATGTAGATGAAGATGTAGTATAAATGTGCCACCCCCCCCCCCTTCCACAACGAGCTAATAGTACCCTTTGTTTTTAATGGACATTTTAGTAGCTCCTTACCATTGTAGAGTTGTGAACACTAGCTGCCCCCAGAGTACTGTAAGCTCTATGTTTTGACATACAATATATAGTAGGCCTTTATGGTTCTTGTATAGCGCTCATGTCAGTCAGATTTGACCCTCCTGACGCTCCCGATTATTACCCTGGCTTTAGCACGGCTGCCATATGGCGCTCTAGCATTTCAAGGAACAAATTCCTACCAGGTACCCATTTACTTCACCTGGGTGGGGTGTGGCAAATGTAGATCAATGTCTTGCCAAAGGACATTAGTGCGGCGGCAGGACTCGAACCGCGGACTTTGTGATCGACAGTCCGGCGACGTATCCACTCGACCACACCACCTCTTTTAAAAGCCTTTTAAATGGTAATGATCCCCCCCCCAAAAAAAAAAATAATAATAATAATAATAATAATAACAATAATAATAATAATAATAACAATAATAATAATAATAATCATAATAATATTTTTTGTTTAAATATGTGTGTATATATATATATATGTATGTATATATATATATATATATATAATATATTTATGACAAAGACCATATGTTTCAGAGATATGTGTGTGTCTTGCAATGCCTCTGATATTTAAATTTTACCAACCTCAATCAAGTTGGTACCAGTATATATTTTTGCAATTTTGTGGATGGATTATAAGGAGTAAGGGTGATAATGTGGATATATTATTTGCTCTACAGTAAGAACACATTTCTTGCAAAACCAATCCAAACAGAAGGCATGTTTCTGCTTATTTATACTCCATGCATATGTTTACGATACACAATATTCCTGGTGAAGTTTGGTAGTAGAAAATGTTTATCCCATCCATCAATCATACCGTGTTGTATTCTCCTTGCTTTCATAGACACCTGTCAGCTGCTAGGCCTATCATGTAGCCTGTATTTTACTCATATTTTGCAAGTCAAATTTGATTTACTTCCCAGTTGTATGTGGAAGAAATAAATGACTTTATGCTGTGTATCTTTATTTGTCATCATACATGAACTAGCAGTAGCACTTTGATTTCATCATACTCTTCTCTTCTCCCCCTCTTCTCCCTCCCTCTCTCTCTCTCTCTCTCTCTCATTCTCTCTTTATCTTTATTTTTATCTTTCTTTTTATCTTTCTCTCTGTCTCTCTCTCGATCTCTCTTTCCTGTCTTCTCTATTTCTTTCATCTTCTTTGTCTTCCCTTTTCCATCATTGCTATTGACATACTTCCCATCTTCTCTTCTCTATCCCTCATTCCTTTCCCCTCCACTCCCTCCGCATCTTTTTCTCTTTTTTCAATCTCTCAAGCAACATTCATTCATATGCAATCCCTGCCCTCTGCAGGCAAATCTTGATGTTGCTATAATCACCCAAAATAGTGTTTCATACTGTCTACCGTAATATGGTCCAGTGAGAGCCAGAAGGGCATTATTCTTTACTCAAATCCTTTTACACAGATTGACCACCCTTCTGGCTCTCAGCTGATGGTATGTAAGTCTCATGTTGATTGGAATGTATTGTTTGTTCATCACATTTATGTATGTCATTTTGCGGCAATTGCAACAGACAATTTGGAACTCGGTTCCAAATCGAATCTCATGCATCAGCTCACAGTCACAGCCAAACAGAGCCCTTCATCGTTTCCAGAGCAGGGTCCTAAAAAAGCTGCCAAAATTGTCACCATCCCAACTGCTGCCAGGAGTAGTAAATCGATGAGATACATTCCCAAAATGAGGTTGTCAAAAGTCAAAGGGCTCCTGGCTGTGGAATGTTTACAACATTTAAAAATGTCAAAGAGAAAAGACAGGCAATGGTAGCAGAAATTAGATCTTCGCTTGGAGACAGCTGACACTTTATTACATTTTTCACCTCTAAAAGTTTGATTGCCAAATTCTAAATTCCAGCAAGTGGCCTGATAGTCTTCATCAAAGTGTGTTGAGAATAACAGTCAACAGTTAAAGACATACAATCTGCCAAAGATAGATCAAGCACAAGTATCCTGTATTTGCTAAATGCTTTGAAGAAAGAGAAATACAGCTCACACAAAATTATTGATAATTCAGTACGTTTTCCTTTTGTTTCTAGATGTGTCTTTAATTTTTTGAAAATGGTTATCGCAGCTACAGGTTAGAGGAACGTGAAAATATGAGATTATGAGTAATACACTGTATATTGGGAGTACCATAACCAGCAACTACATGAAGTCCAGAAAAGAATTAACTACCATTTTTGGCTAAAACATTGTATCATTTGAGCTCACCCTCTTGTGTTTATCTCCAATAGAGGGCAGTATGTACCTTACAGTGACTGCAAGCATCAGCCACCTTTTGGTACAAAATTCCAAGGTGGTCACTACATAAAAAGGTTGAGTGAAAAGCTCAGCGTGAAAAGCTGAGCTTGGTGTAAGTGATACTCCCTAAGATGCTAGCCCTCATGCATAATGTTTGGTATGTCTCCTCTGTCCGACACTGAGCGATTCTGAGCGATTCCTCAGCATCCCCTGATGCCCTGGATGAGGAATGGATGTGGAATCGAGATGAGTAAGCAGAGGCAAAGAACATGATGGAGAATTTCCTCTTGATGTGAGAGGTCCAGAAAGATAGAGAGAGAGAGAGAGAGAGAGAGAG
>BEXV01000116.1:318968-329314 GCA_003118195.1 Hemicentrotus pulcherrimus
GATGTATTTTTTATTGAATAGATATTTTTATTTTGTTTTTTCGTTCAGGCAATTTTTTTACTTGGACGACGAGCGCACAAAATCGTAGGCGTAGAAGCCTTACGCGCGGGCATTGGCCTCCCTATCAAGAGGACAACATTGCAGTATAAATATTGATGGATCCACCATAGCAACAGAGAATGCATCTGTTTTTTGTTTTTTTTGTTTTTTTTTGTTATAATGCTTGAATTTTGTCCAAACCCACATTTCTTCAAGACTTCATCACTTCTTAGCTTTTGGGTCAGATGTGGAGGCTACTTTCAACTTTAGTCATATTTTGTTACAAGGGAATAAGGGCGTGTTTATGCTTCACTTTTTCTGGCCAGATAGGCATCAGTTACGCGTTTAGTTGAAAACACTGTTGCGTTCATGTTCACTTTTGTAGAATCACCGAAAAACGGCGATCACGATCGCCGATCGTAAACTCACAAAAAGATGCGTTTACAATTTGTAAACGCCTAAAATAGGGTCAACGCACTGACCTCTAGTGGGTCTACGTAGCATGCACAGTGAAGGTTTGCGAATCCAACTGGAAGACCAATTAAGGCCACACACAGAGAATTGCCTGTAGGAGCCAGATAAGTGAGCATAAACAGTAAAAGGTACATCGTGGAACTGCGATTATGATGAGCGTTTATGATGAGCGTTACAAATCACTCATTCTGCCTTCGAAAGTGAAGCATAAACGCGGCCTAAGATAGTTCTGTTGAAGCTGAAGGGGTGCATATAGTTCTGGGGAGGAGGGAGGGGGTTGGGGTGATGGTATCCAAATAGAAGGGAGGGGTAGAGTTTTGAGCCTCCTTCTTACATGTTATGTGTGAAGTTCTTCATGTCATGATCTCTGGGTTTTATAGGCAGAATGATTCTAAATCACACTTTGCTAGTGGTATAGATTGTATTTGGAATTGGAATTTATTAGCCCCATTAATATACAAATCTATATGGCTTCTGTTGAGATTCAGAACGTCATCTAGCTTTCTGTGAAGTGCTTTACTGTCCGTCCTGCCCTCAACAGAGGATAGATCTATTTAGGAGTAAGACTATCACTTTATCTTTTGTGGACTCTATGTTTATATTTGTCTACTTACTTACACAATCAGTGGTCTTTTATCCATGTTGAGTATACATAACACCTAGATTTATATAAATGATGCAAGTATTTCAATTTTCAAAGGAGCTGATAAAAAGAAAGCACATTAGTCACCAATTTTGAGACTGAAATCTTGTGCTAGAAGACAATATTACAGCAGATGTAATGGAGTCTTGCCGGCTGGATGAAAGGCTTTTGAAACAAATGAAATGCAGATCTTCATCAACAACTCTCAAATCTTGTGCTTTTATTGCCATGGCAACTCTTGGCTTATAAGTTGTAATGGACTGCATGCATAAAAGCAATTTTTAATACAAAATTGAAAATAGGAATAAATCAGCATTTCATGGGGCTGTCACTTAATCTATTGGCACTGTTTTGGTTGCAAATTTCCCTTTCCCCTTAAAAGCCTGAAAGGTATCATACCCTGTTTCCACTAAGAATATGCCACAGCCCACAACAGTGGGAAAATTCACACCTTTCAAAGTTCTCCAATTCCCTTACATGGACATAGGTTGTTATATGAATATTCAAGTATTGTGGCTGAATCTGATTGCCTCTAGTGTCTAATTTTCTTTGCACACTTGACTTGGAATTTTTAGAGGGAATGTCAGGACTTAATTACTATCATTTATCATCACAGAATTTGAGAACTCCATACTTTGGCATTTGGAACCTGGATTTTGACAAGTGTGTGAATTATTAAGGACAACCGATACCATGTTCTCTTTTTAAGATTGTGTTGTGTTTCTTTGACAAGTTGTATCTGAAATATATTATGGATAGGTTTTGATAAACACTGTTTGATATGGGTCTTACATGAATGTACACTATTCCCAATTTCATGTTTAGCATCTGATTTCATAATTTTTAAGAGGATAGACCTAATTGATGGCGTGGTGTAGATAGAACTTATAAGGCAAGTTGGAGCAGCCATTTTGGACAGCTATATGAATATGTGAGCTTTATTTAGCTAACCACATTGTATCTTAGATACTTTGTTGATACATCTTGCAAGAATACAATGTAGATATTGAATCATTAGTTTGTATTAAGACTCCCCCTCCAAAAAAACAAACCTTACTCTTCCACACTTTCCTCTCCCTTGTAAATTTATTTTTCATTCTCAACTCTCAAAGGAGATTTTTTTTTTAAAATATATATACAGTACATCCCCTTTCTCTTTGCCTCAACCCAGTTGGTCCATGCTCAAACTCTGTCCTCCCTTTCATTGAAAGACGGTACGTAACCATGCATACCCCCATCAACAAAAGCCAAATATACTGTATACCCCTTGTATCTACTTGAGTGAGCTAGTATGCAAGCATTCGATGCCCACTCGACCAAGCTGGGGCCCATGTGGGATTTATGCATGTTAGAAGGTAAAGCTAGTAAGCTTGAGTTTCAGCCTTCTTTCGGTTACTCAAGACAATGCATATACTCCAGCAACAACTAGCACGACCGCATGTAAAATTTAGAGGCATCACATAGTTCATGATTAGCACAAGATTTATCAGTTGGTGAATGCTGTCCCCAAGTTTCTACATGTATGCCCCTGTAGGATGTATTTAATACTGTTCAGGCATTTTCGATTGGTAAGCAACTCAGTGCTTTATTCAAGAGCTTGTAAAAAGTTTATACTATAACAACTGCAGAAAAACAGTTAATTAATAAAAAAAAAGGATATTTCAATGATCCAAAAATTCACTGCCAGAAATGTGACACAATATTACATATAGGCCGGGGAGTTGATGGTAAAATTAAAACATTTAAAAGCATTTGTGAGCATTTAATTAAAAAAGGATAATGGCGCTATATAAATCTCATGTATTATTATAATAATTATAATACCGCTATGAAATTTTCTGATTGGAAAACATTGTACACATCTACTAAAAGTCAAAAACATGTATGTATCAGATAACTTTGTTTGACAAGTTGATGTGAAGGTTGGGATTCTTAATAGAGAAATTTGAGGAAAGTTTGGTTGACCTCATGACCAGTCACGATTCTTGATTCTAAAAATGGAGGCAAAGTGCAAGCTGATAAAGATCTATCCTCTCAGACTCTCACCTTCCTTCTAACTTTTGTAAGAATTGAAAATCAGTAGCTGCATTTACACTGCAAGCAACAAATATTGATTTTTATTACATTCCGATATTTTGTCGGAGGTCGGTTTTCGTTGAAAGTCGGTAAACAAAACAAAACAAAAACATTTTTAAAAACGTGTGGAGTGTGGGGTTCTTTTTAAACGACAAAAGAAGAGCAAAATCACTAAACAAAACAAAACAAAACAAAACCAATTTTAAAAAACGTCTGGAGTGTGGGGTACTTTTTAAACGACAAGAAGAGCAAAATCACTAAACAAAACAAAACAAAACCATTTTTAAAAACGTCTGGAGTGTGGGGTTCTTTTTAAACGACAAAAGAATAAAAAAATCACTAGGTTTTGCAGTGTCAATACTTGCTCTCCAAACATTGGTGAATGATTCCAGTTTTGGTCATGCAGATCTCCTTGCTTTGGTGCTAGTACATACATGTACAGGACATCAAAAAGTGGTGGATGCACACAACTATAAAGAAAATGAATATCAAATACCAAAGGTTTTTTAAAATGTCTTTTTAGGCCCTGTAAAAACAAAGATGTAAATAGAGAAACCTTCTTGTGTTACTTTCCTTTGTTGGATTTAAAAATATGTTAGTATCCTCTTTCAATTGTTTCAATTGTAGCCTAAATCTGTTTATGTTAAAGTAGTATCCATTTTCTGTTTTTAACAGCAAGTTCACAAACATCATTAAACTTCCGGTGTTATCCTCTTCTTCTTTTTTATTGTGTGTTGGGGGGGGGGGGNGCTTGACATATTATCCATCAGATATTCTAATCTTATATTTATTAGCATTAAACATTAAGTGTATACATATACATGTTCTAATGACAAATACACAACTCATGGATGGGCCTCACACTATTTTCAATTGCATTACTTTAGGAGGTAAGCAACCCAAATGGAGCATGAAAGAAAACTTCAAACCACCCATCCATAAACCATCTCTTTCATTATCTTCATCAGCTCGAGATTGCCAAATAGCCCGCTATTTCTGATTTGGAAAACAAGCCAAAAGTTACAAATCGGTTTTCATCAGCTCAAGACTCGAAACTCGAGCTCGAGAATTAGCTCAAGATATTTTGCTCAGCTTTCACGCATAGTGCGAGCCTTCAGCCTTGTGAAGACGAACTGGACAAATAGCAGGATATTTTATCAAAAAGCGGAATGTTTTGCAGACTAGCCCAAGATATCTTGAGATGATAATCTCAACCAAATATCCCGCTAATTGGGCTGATGAGGGCGCAAATTAACTGGGTAATTTGCGATCGGGATAGATAGAATAGCGGGTTCTTTGGCAATCTCGAGCTGATGACGACAGGCTTCCTGAGGACAGGCTTCCTGAGGAGATTGTAACAATTTGGTTTGGGGACACCATCCAGATATCTGACATAGCAATCGATGAGGGAATAGCAAAACATTAAACTGCATCACTACAAGCCATTAATCATGGTTGGCTTCTTAATCCTCATTATATTTGATTTACGGTTGGTTTCATCTCTCCTTGGATGTATGTCTCCCATGCTAACTGCTATCCTGAGACCTTCATCTCCAGGCTTCTTATCACAATATTTTCCTCCCATATGTCTCTCTTCTGTATCGTGAATAATTGATTTGATGACACTCTGTGCCTGAACAAGCATCTTGATTGCATTAAAGTAGGGCGTCTCTGTGTCTTGAAAACTAGGGCAGAGCCAAATCCTTTTTAAAGGGATGCTGCTAATGCCACTTTTGATAATAGGAACCTATCATTTTGAAATACATTGAGTCAGATTTCCAACACCTTGACTGTAAAATAAGTTGTGGGGAGGGGGGGGGGTGGACCCAGGCCACACCTGATCCCAGCTAATCTTTCAAGGCACCTATCACCTGTCATGATTTTGTTGAACCATTAAAAATCTTTTTCATAGTATGTGCAGCCTTCAACACTCACATGAGACAATGTACTGTCACCAAATACAAAGTATTCTCCCTGAGATTCAAGATTTCCTTGTTGTCCAGTTTGTCCTTTGTAGTTATTTTAAACATTCTGCAGTAAAAGAAAAGAAAACAAATTCAGTATGTGACTTGAAATTTGATATTGTTTGGGGCTAGTACAGTAGCTTTCATGGAAATACATTCAGTATTCTCTGTTTTTCGTGCGTACAAAAATATAGTGATGGAACTTGGAAGCATGACGGAAGGGGACTTTGAACTCAAAAATGTCATCGGGTTGATGTAAGATCCATTTTTATTGTTTCCCTTCTAATTTCACCACCTACGTATAGAAGATATTTTCCCTCTCCTTCTTTGTGAAAAGTTTGAATTAAATTATAGTTTGTAATAACCTCAAGCCATATGGCATACGATATCTTACCTTTTGGTTTGTGGCTTTGCAAAGGTGTTTCTTTCTCCTTCAAAGGTAGTGAGGAAAAATCCCACACCCAGGAAAAAACAATGTATTTTTTGGTGTGTTGTCCTAGATATTTTGTATTTGTGACTATTTTCTGTAACACATTTTCATTTGATTAATGCAAGGAGGTTCTATTCATCCATCCATTCATCAACGACGATTCCCACAGGGAATCGGCCATGGGCATGTGTATTCTTCCGTGACAAAAGCGACTGAGAAACTAATCTTTTTTGATGGTGTAGACTATAGAGTGAGGGCGTGTGTAGATTATAGAGAACGTCCTTGTCTTGTATAAAACGAGCACCAGGAAGCTAGAATGGACACATAATCCTAAGCATCTATTGTCTAAGTGCTGAATAGAGAGGCAAATGCTCTGCATTTATCCCTGACAGTGACATCATCACAGCCCTCGATCACACATCGTCAAAGATCCACTTTCACTCCAAGCGGAAACTCTGCGTGGTGGAAGGTGAGAATCAACTTGCTGCGTACCCAGAACAGACCTCTGGATATATACATGATTACGATCCTGTCTTTGCAGGAGTTGCACACTAATTTCTCCACATCACTGAAGTACAGCCATACTTCAAAATGTGTCTTCTTTTTTAAACCTTGTCAACCTCAGTTGATGTTATTGACTCAACATACAAACATTTTATAGGAATGTAGCTGGATTTCCAAGAAATATCAGCCATAGGTGGAAGTACATGGATGATCATATTGCATTGTCGTCAAGGATATCATCTGTTTTTGGTTGTCGAGTTCCTTTGGATTTGTCGCGATATCACACAAATTTCTTCCTCAGTAAGCTTCAATCGCCAGTGACTTGAATTAGAGAAAAGTTCCACTGTGGTTGTAATTAACCTGTGTGATGGCGAATTTGAAGAGTCCAACGTTCTGTTATCGTACACTTAAAATTCGCAAGTTATCTGAGCCAGTGTTCAGGTGAGCTATCTACCACCGAGATTCTCTTTATCAGTGTTCTTATACTGTCAATATTCTCTTCTCTGTAATTGATTTCCAATCAATTCAAATTGCTCGCTGCAATCCAGTCTGTTTGAATTTCATTTTAAAAGATTTGCATTGGACCATTTTTGTAATGTAACCAAATTGAATGCATACATGTACATATTTGTGAAGTGCCTAATTAGTACAAATTGTGTATATTATGTGTTGTTAGGTAGAAAGAGCAAGTCATATTGTTTTTCCTACCTACAATTAGCAACAACTAATATACCGGTATGCAGTTCACATTCTGACAAATTGCTTAATTTTGTGTAAGTTTAGAAAGAGAATGTGATATCCTTTATGTGGATTCAAGTCGATGCCATTGCCAGGCTTTAAAAAAAAAAAATGATCATTATATTGTGTTTTGGCTAACAATATATGAAATCTTGTATGCAGCAAAGTAGACCCTTCTTTTCTTTGTTAATTAGGAGGAGAGAAACCACCATATGAATGTAAATGTTAAATTGATTCTTTTGAATATTAGACTAGCAGCACCTTTTTTAATCTTTTCTTATCTGTATTATCTGCAATCATACTCTCTGGATTTGTTCAATGTTGTAGCAATATCTATTTCTGTCAACAAAACTTCTGTGCAGTGCATTGCCTTATATACTCTGCTTTTTCCCCTTGAAGTAGAAAAAAAAAAAGCCTAGCAATTCACCTTCAATGTTGTCACAAAAAAGCTGTACAGGTGTTGATAAATGATTGATTTGTTCCCATGGAGCATATCAGTGATGTTGACCTTCACAAAATCTTAAATTTCAGTCTGAGATATTAATCTTTGTCTAGCTGATCTACTGTGGCGCATGGACCATATGTGGTGACCGTGCAAGTAATACCTCAAGTACTATATTAGTCTTTTGACCTTTGGTATGGAATTTCATTTTCACTATTGCATGTACATGTACATATACTTGAAAATGTATAGTCTCTGCTTGCAAACCATTTTTTATTCAGTTGAAAAGCAGAAACTTTGTTATCTAAATGCATTTTTTACACTGGTCAAAGTGCATGGGTTAATGCTTGTAAATCTCCACTGTTGTATAAAAATGCTCAATAAGAAAGAGTGTGGAAATGGCACATTCTTTTTAACTTCTTGATCATGCTATTCGTTATGTTTTCCACCAGTAGCATATCAGAAGGGCAGGGGCACTTGAAGGGGGTGCAAAAGAGAGAAAGAGAAATTGAAAAAGGGAAGAAAAATATGATTGTTCACCCCACAAAGCAGGATTAAGTGTATTAGAAGTAGAGAATTTGATGGTTTGTGGGAACGTTTTCTAAATCTGGGTCACTCTCCTCTATTGCATAATATGTTGCTTCAGGAACTCGTAAATGTCATATTTTTCAATTTTCACTTTCTTAGTTGAATTTTGCATAGTTGATATTGGTGCTCCCCTGTTCATTTCAAATTGCGCCTAAGGCCACTCCTTGGTAGCTTCGACCATTAAAATCTCAGAAAATGTAGTTCTGAAATATAATTTCCAAACGGGAATAGCGACTCTGTCGATTGTAGTCAAGAAACATTGTTTAAAAGCTAAAGTAGTATCAGTCTTTGAGGGGGAGCTTTACAACATGTAAAGAGTTAATCATTTACAATTTCATCACTTTAGACTCGATTTTAACTGGGACAACGATCATTGACTATTTTAAAATCGAATATGCTTCCAATTCATGACCCTGTACCTACACTTTGTATTAACTTTAACATGCATTCATTGAATTGCATTCTTTCTTTTTATCAAATTGAAATAGCTGGCAGTTAGAATTCTTTAAACTCTCTATGAAATCAAAACACTGTCGAATAATATATCCAATAATTTTTATCTACCATTAGTGCTGACGTAGAAAATGATACAAAAACTTGAAGCAGATAACTATAGGATACTTAACTTTTGTGGGCTGCCTTCTATCTTGCTAGTAATTTCACACATTTTTTTATACACTTTCACCCTAGAGCCCATCATATTTCATCTTTCCAATGAAGATATGTTTGCATGACACTTACTCTGGTGACAGTTTATCTGCGGTCTATATATTACACCAACGAACATTTGAACCTCAACCCTAGACCAAGCACTATATCCAGCTCTAATCCCAATCCTAACCCCAACCCTAAGCCTATCCTAAAACTCATTTGTAACCTGTCCCCATGCTATAAAGCTCAGCAATTGTTGCCAGAGCATCTAAATGTCAGAGCACAGCTCACTCAGACTACTATGGTATTCCTGTGACCCCAAATTGTATTTTACATCAGACTGCACAAAGTCAAATGTACACCCTTCTTACTGTACTTATAATCTTTGTATTGAGAGATTCTGTACTTCTGCACTATTGCATCTGTTGAGAGCCAGAAGAGTGTTAGCTCTGTGTTAAAGTATATGAATGAATGCCCTTCTGGCTCCAAATGGATAATATCTTCAGAGAGAAGACGGATGTTAATCAATACAATTGACACCTCTGCTTCCCTCTTGCCTAGAAGTCATTTGGGTCATTGATAAAACTCCCAAACTGCAGTTATTTGACGCAGGGTTTTAATCAATACAAGCCATGTTCAGACTGGGCGTCCTAGTCGGTGTAAGTTTTTCTCTGCAGCAATAAATATTCTATAAATATTTGACTTACACCATTGACGTCCATATACGCTCTCACTCGGACCAACTTGCCACAATTAAGTTAACACAACCGTCTCCTGACCCGTGGCGCGAGCACGAGTGATGTGTAATGAACTAATGTTATGCTCTATGTGACATTCGAAAGAAAGACGAATAAATATCTTATCTTATCTAGAACTTAACCCAGCTTCCACGACACAAGAGTCCCAAGAGTCACAAGAGTCCCAATCCTTATCCTAATTGGGGGCGCACGCTACAAGAGTCCTATCTCACACCCCGGGGCAACGTGTCTGACACGGCCGGTTGTAGCAACTACTCCAAAGATCAAGATTTAATCTTGATCTAAGGAGACACAAACGAACTAACCCAGCATCTAAACCGCGCAAAATATTTTCATTTTTGATTGTATACAAACAACCCTTGTGAAAGGTCACAGAAACTCTGGGTGCCAAGTGAGTGAGAGCATTCACATGGGAAACGTACGCTACCCTCTAGTCGTGATATCGCGTTACTCCTGGAAAAAATTGTTCAGATGGTCACTATACGCCGACCTTTAATACCATACTTATGTCGTCTAGCTCTAAACACGACCTTAATGCAGACCAAACTTGCCATCGTGTGAACACGGCCATAGTGTTCTTTCAGTCTCTCAATAGATTTACAAGCTTCCCTGAAAAAGGTTCTTCATTAACTATGCATTTCTAGTGAGAGCAATCTGATTTCAATTCGTAGTAAGATGTTCAAATAGGCTGGACACCTGTCAGGTAGCAAACTAATCCATTGATCTACTTCAGATGTGCATGACAGTATTAATAATGATTATAATAATTAAAGAGCACTCGCCTAATTCTCTAAGCGCTATTAAGTCTCTATTACCCTTTTCAATTTTGCATTTCAGATATATTTATGGTTCTTTCCCCCTCTCTTATCATGTACGGTACATGTATTTGGGGGGGGGGCTGGGGGGCTTAATTCTGATTCTTTACATCTCTTCCCCTCTTTTTTTTTTCTTTTTTCTCCTTACATGTACACATTTGAATTTGTTAGTATATATAAAGTACATCTGTCTATCTCTCTATTTTTCTCTTTGCCCCTCCTTC
>BEXV01000116.1:352981-365054 GCA_003118195.1 Hemicentrotus pulcherrimus
AGTGATACATGGGATATCGACAGATATGAATATTCATATTACGTTACCGTGGATATTTCCCTTCTTTTGTTTCTCTCCTTTTTTTGATTGGATGAGAGAAAACGGGTTATTTTTTTTTATTTGCATAATTGATTGACGCGCCTTGTTTACAATATGATTGCTGACGTCACGCCCAATATGGCTGCGCACGTACTTTGCGCGTATAGCAGACATACGTGAATGGGATCGCTATTGGTAAATCAGCAATTAATCGAACGGATCGCGCATATATCGGAGAATTAATCAGCAGCAGTTAGCGCGCGCAGCAGCAATATACGCAGTGCAGTGTGTGACGTGCATATAGCTGGAAATATTGAAGAGCGAAGTCGAAGCTAAGGTAAGAAAGCAATTTTGTTCTTCTTAACATGAGCATATGACCACTGAAGTAGATGGAAAAATTCTTGCATATGAATGGTTTTATTTATGACAGTACCCGTACTGGTAATTCAATGCAAAATTAAAGTTCAAGAATCAAAATGAAAAGCCGTTTAGTTTACTCTTCCCCAGATTGATAGATAAGATGGCAGTGCTAGACAATGGTTCTTGCCAGCCCGGCCCGATCGGCAAGCGCCTAGCTAGGTAGTGGCTAGTGTGCACGCTCTACGTCTAGATCTACTGAAGACGAGTTGGAAGATAAAATCGAGTTAACTAATAGATGTAGATGATCTTGCATTACGGTCTGAACCTTCTAAAGTTGTAGTCAGCAGGGCGGTACTCCTCATGTCACTAATTACAGAAAGGATCTGTGTTTTTATAGGATCTAGATCGAGATGTAGCCTAGTCTAGAGGTCTAGAAAAATAGTAAAAATACTTCTAGATTTCTAGATCTAGAATTTGCAGTTGGAAAGTTCTTAGAGATGGAAGTTTGTGAAGTTGAACTTAACCCGGGCTAGAACCTAGACCTTTTTTCTATTTCCTAAATCTACCACGATCTAGTCTAGATCTATGTTGGAATACGATAAAGGGCAAATAGTCTAGACTCTAGATCTAGTCATGATGGTTAGGTCTATTAGTCTAGATCTAGATCTAGTGCTATTTGATGAATATTTTCCATTAAATATGCGAAGGCAAAATAGCAGTTTTTATCAGACCCTAGGCTAGACCTAGACTTGTTAAATTTCCAGACACCCAATACCCAATCATATATTCCTATGTCTGGCTTCGGGAAATTATAAAACTGAAATTTGTCAACCTTCCACATACACAGACAGTTATTTCTGTCTAGCCAGCGCCAGGGGGAATTAATTAGCAATTATCAAAAATTGTAAAACAACTCTACGAAGCAGACAGATGTTTCAGTCCACAGCCTACACAGTGGACGATGATATTAGAAGTCCTTAAAGGCATCGTTTAACAATGTTAAATCTGAGATGCACGGCCCTACGTGTTCTCAATGTATGTGATATGGTCTAATATTGAAGCCCTACAAAAAATTGCGCTTCAAAATGATCAAGAAGTGCCTCAAAAAAGTAAAAATCTTTGAGTGACCGGTTTTACCATACTCATTTTTCCCAAGAGACTAGTGTTATGAAAACCATTAGGAAAACGTAAAGTGTGGTTTTAATTTCCAATCATAAATATCTTGATAATCAGACAGGCGATCGGCTTGTAAAAGTCGTGGGGTTATTGACTGACCTGAAGGTTTATAATCATCATTGCAGCATAAACTAAATCCAGGATTTTGTTTCAGATTCTGAGACAAAGTTACCGTATCCCTTTAAAACCTTATCAACAAAACTAGTAGTATAGATTTTCTGTTGAAAATAACAGTTATTTTCTTCTTTTCCCCAAGTAGGGCCTACAGTAGATAGTAGATCCAGACCTAGATTTAAAGTGTTTGTGTAATTAATTTCTAAAACTTTTGAAATCAAGCCTAGATCTATATCTTTTCATAGATCCATTCAATCATAGATCAAATTTAATTCATGGTAAGTTAATAATTAGCCAGCCTTTGTAATGAATTCATTTACAAGTAATGAAGCAGGAAAATAAGAGAAACAAAATTGGGAAAGTTTTACATAAATAGACTGCCACTAAATGTACATAACAGCGACATTTTACTGATTCGGCTTACCAGTATTTGAATTTTCTTAGGTCTAGTGCTATACAACTTTCAGAAATTTATAATTTTCTTATTTTCCGATTTGTCTTCGACTCGCCCAATATTGTCATAGCTCAAGCAATATATTCTTGTATCTGCACACCCAAAGCCATCCAATATTATATAAATATTCTATCAAAGGTTCATCAGAGATGTGCTTCACAGTACATCAAAATGTTCCACTACTTTTTATGGGAGACAAATAAAGCTATATATATATGGCATCAACTGAATAAGAGACTAGCAATGCTCAAGGGATGTGACCTCAAAACACAGCATGTAAATATTTCCATTTTCTGAACTGTTCAAGGGACTGAGGTTCACAAGTGGCAGATTATCTAAAGGTCATCTCTCTCTCTCTCTCTCTCTCCCCTTTGACCTTTATGAATGCCATATACAGAACAAAATCTGTAGGTCCATGGAGAAATCCAGCAACTACATGGTAGCCTGACTGCCTACCTGCCTGCACTGAGGTTTTATAAGTTATAATGGGATGACGATGTTGTACTGGGCAGTTGGACTAATCAAACTAAGTGTATTTCTCTGTGGTGTTTCTACATGCTGACCTTATAATTATGTGTGAGCATGATTTCGAACAAGGACAATGTTATAGAGATTAGTGCAATTGGATTGAGCAGAGGTGGAAATAAGTTGTCACTCGTCAGATTAATTGGTATTGTGTGCTTAATTCAGTTGGCAATCTACCATCTAGGTGAGTGGACGTGCTTGTGATTATTATTGTATTATATTGCATTTTGATGAATATCCTTTGACAAATGTGATGGCATATGCCCCTAAAATTTCTTTAATGTATTTCCATGTGTTGAATCCATTATAAATTCTTCATCCCTGTATCCTTGAGTGTAGTGAACACTTTATAAAGGGTGAATAATTTAAAAACTATTTCCATTTTTTTTTTCTTCATCATGTTGCTGTCTCTCCCACATCATATACAAGAAAGGGTGAAATGTGAAATGGAGGGGGAAATGTGAATAACCAAAAAGTAAAGTACAGTGTATATTATAAAGTATTGAACCAGGTATGTAAATAGCAAATCAAAAAAGACAAATATATATTTTCCCTTTTTTGTTGTTGGTTATATTTAAATGATAGATCATAGATGCGATTTATGTTTCATAACATTGATTAGGCATCTCGAAAAGAAAGTTTACTGAAAAATATGAATGTCACCAGCACTACTGGTTTGTGTGCATAATAATATGATGAAATGCGAAAGGGAATTGGGAAAGTATCAAAGTAAACAGAAGGAATAATGAAGTTGATGCTGCATAAAGATTAATTACAGTCTATTCATTCAGTATCTCGATGTTGACACAGCTTTTTAGAACAAGTATGCAGAGATGACAATGTTGTCAATTCGTATTGTGGATTCATTTGTTTGCCAGATTACTGGATATGGCTTGGAGCAAATATTGGACATATAACATGACTTCCAAAAGAATTCTTCTGCTGGAATTGTGTTTGCAAAGTATACATAAATGTACAAATCATATAAAATAACAAATAGAGGAAACTATGGTTGCGATATTGTAAGGAGTTAGGAGTTTTTTCTAAATCATTCACCACATTTTTACATTGACATAGATGATGGACATGCAGTGGACATTAAATTGGCTTTATTTTGAATATTCTTATACTATGTGGTCATAGATTATTTTTTCTATTTTTCTATACTCATCTGTTACCCCTTTGGAAAAGAATTCGTCGCTGTTTTCACGAAGTGACGGTAGTGAAAAAAAAATGCATTCACTTTGCGTTACGATTTTTCTCACTACCGTCACTTCGTGAAAACAGGGACGAATTGTTTTAGTTTATTCTTATCTAGAAAGTACATTCATCATATTTCAAAGAATGATTTAGTATCATAATTCTTGTAGATTATGTTCTTGAACTTACAAATGTGAAAAGGTTATCAAAATAATTTAATCTTTGGCCAAGCACAGCAATTGACATAGTCAATCATTATCTTGACTTCAAAATGTGGCTGGTCAGTGAGCTAGCTGGATTCAGATGCCTAGATTTCCATAGTAACACAAATTGCATAGGCTGAATATTGAGCCTTTTGGAAGATGATGTCTTTATACCCTAGTACATGTACTTTTAATACAATTCTGATACAGTGTGCATGATCTCATACATGATCAATGTAAATTTACACATAGCTATCTGTTCATTTATGGTGAACCATTGGAAAATGAGTACATGTGTCATGAACTCATTTCTTAACCATAACTGAGGCTTAATTCAAACAAATATACTTTCCCATGGTTTTGACATGTAGTAGTATTTATAATTTTAGGATGAAGCAGATGAGATTTGTCAGCAACTTGGTAGATGGATGATGATTAGGAAAGATTTATTGGAAGGGGAGTAGAGGAATGAGAAGAGTATTGTAAATTCATATTATGAAGAGATGGCTGGAAGAGAGAGGAATTAAGGTCCAGAGTGAGCAACTAATAAAGGATAGAAACAGAGACTTGGAGAATAAGATCACCTTAACCTATTGATAGAGAGAGAGAGAAAGAGAGAGAGAGAGAGAGAGAGAGAGAGAGAGAGAAAGAAAGAGGGTATAGAGAGTGGAGGGAGTATACAAAAGTTAAATATTTTATTTTGACTTTGCTTTCTTTTATTCAATCTTATTTTTTTTGCCTTGTTCTTGAAAGAATTCATATTTTGATGAAAGCATCAAGATTTGTGTGTATTTCTCCTCGCCCTTTAAAAGACCAAACAGCTATTCCACTGTAGAGACAACATAGTTGATGATGATCAAACACACTGAAATTTTCACAAAAAGAACTATGGTTGATTGGTTAATGGTTATTTGGGAGAAGAAAAAACATGGTTATGGTTACCATGGTTACCATGGTTTTTTTTATAAGGGATGTTTTCGCTACAATTATAGCAAAACATCAAGGCCACGGTGTGATTGAAGCTGATTATAAATTTCAGTGATGATTAAATTGCAATTGACCTGTTTAGTATATAGCATCACTTTATCTATAAATGTGTAGTGCCAAATACACTGTAGGTTCAATCATTGATGCCTTAATTTCACCCTGCTCTTGTGTTCACTGCATACAGAGTAATAAAATGATAATCCATCTATGAATAATGTCAACAAACATCATCATAGTAACCAAAAAATCATTATTTCATCTTGGCTATATGTATACAGGTTGCCATAAAGAGAATCATATCAAATGCTGGAATTGAATGAATTTTGGTACTGTACTTGCTGATTGTGTATGATGCAATTATAAAAATTGATAAGTATTGTACATGTACATGTACATTTAAGTCTTTGCTCATCTTTAATGCAATACAACATTTGTGTTGATTGGTTTGTAATGCCATCATGTTCCCACTATTGTTTAGATATTCCTAAGTGACATTAAATTCCATCCATGAATATATGATGTTCAATAAGGTTTGTTTACTCTTTTCTAGTAGATAATTATCTCATCTTATTTTAATGGGATTTAATTTTAGAGAGAGTGTGGGACATTACATGTATGAATGTATTATCAAATTATAGATTGAATCAGCCTGAGTGGTTGGGTTTTATGTGTTTGTGCTTTATCACAGTGCTCTTAATTTAAACAGTGAGATGATAGTTCCACAAAATGGCAATATAAATAAAAATGTTTTTCAAAAATTGAAATATATGCATATCCATAAACGGTGACACGACATTTGCTCCTGCGACAATTGCTCCGGGCTTTATTTCGTCTAAGATGTAGGGTTAGGGTTAGGGTTTCAATAGGGTTTTATGTTAGGTTTAGGGTAGGGTATAGTCATTATAGTGTTGAATCCAGGGTTGAAGTTAGCCATTCGATTAGTGTATGAAATTTACAGCGGAGCAATTGTCGCCGGAGCAAATGTCATGGAATCCCATAAACATTTCTCATTGATAATTAAAAATACTCTTTAAAATAACATCTGATGATACATTATTTGTTGGAAATATTTAAGTGTTTTTTCCCCCCATTAAAGTATACATGAATATTACTTAACTTTTCTTTTTTTATTATAACTCAGTTGAAAGTGTCAGTAACAGTAAGCATATTCAATGTCTTGACAATAAAACAAATCTATATGCATATTTCCACATTTTTCATTTTCTTCTCTTTTACACAGAACCTCATATCCACCATTTGTTACTCGAGGTCCATACCAAATAATATTTTGGAAAATGAATCGCCGCGCCACCCTCCAAGTAGAGAACATAAACATGCCTCAACGGTCAAGTTTCTTTGATCTGTCTGCACGGCACCCTCATGAGACGGGTAAAAGTTTTTTGGCGCTGGGATGCGCTCCGAGTGACCATGATATTGAAGAATACAAAGCGAAACATACCGTGGAGTATGAAAACACTTACTGTATGGAGCCTAAAAATAGGTTAGTTTATGGAGAGAGGAATGTCTTGATTAACTAAGTGAAATATGAATCAGTCTGCATTAACTTATTGAAATGTGCTTGGTACTACAGTGTACATAAGGAGGTGGGGAGTATTTATCCTGTTTTGCAGGGCATTACACAAATGTCCCTTTCAGAAGACAACAGAATTCTATAAAGAAACATATTTACATACAAATAATATTTATAATAATATAATTTAAATTCAATTGATTATAATATGGTCTCCTATTGGAATAACAGGATAAAAGTTTGGAAGTCATTCTCAATTTTATGTCATCACTTTCCTTTTGGCCCTTATTCATGTCAAGCCCTGTGTTAGAGTGTGAACAGTCAATAGTCATTACTATTAATGTGCCACTCTCTTGGTCATACAACTCATGTAACTATTCCTCTTGATTGGTCTGTAGATTTGTTGCAGGGAGGGTTGAGCCAATCATGAAAGAGGTTCTAGAGAAGCATCTAGAGACAGTGAGCTATGAACCTACGCTGTGTAGCGATCTATCCAAGATCATAGTATCAGAGATCAAACTCCAAGTCAAAGAGCTTGACTTTGAGAGATACAAGGTAAGAGTTCATAGTAGTGTTATCCTGGAACATGGGCCGTGGGGGTAGTTGTCCTAGCCTGGGATATTTGTCAGGAGTTGGTATTTGCCATAGGGGGTAGTAATTTGGGTTGTATATGTCCAAGAGGGTAATGTGCACTAGTGATAGTTGTCCAAGAAAGTGATGATCCTCGGAGTGGTACCGTTACATGATGTACAGAAAAATGTTTTAACATCTACATTAGATGTAAACAACACATCAAGTCTTCTTGAACATATTGCAGATAAGTTTATTAAGTATTTCTCTATTTTTTAACCTTATACTGTATGTATAAGTCATGTACATGTATAGTACCTACAAAAATATTTTTTTAATATTGTGTATACTTAAGATAATTCTGTAGAACCCAATCAGGGTAATCAAGCTAATCATGAAAAAGTCGATATGATTAGATCAGAGGTTAGAGGTCATGATATTGTTAGCCTCATTTAATCTCAATATTTTAGCCATGAACCTTAACCTTGGTACTATCATGTATCACCATATAGCGAAAAATGATCTACCAATACAGATCGTGGGGTAAAGGTCAATCAGTGATATTGATGAGTTTTGGGTCTTATAAATCACAGTCTCATAAATAACATTGATGGATGTAAATCAGCTAGTATGCAGCATCAGAGGGAGGTACAGTAAGCTGAGTTTGGAGACAAGTCATATGATGAATGATTGTAAAAAATAATAGTTTTGGAAATTGTACAATATGTAAAATGTAGTAGAAAGTAGTGATAATTGATTAATTGAATGTATGCGGAGGCATAATGGAGACACAGTTGCATTAATCTTGTTTTATTCTTTTTCACTTCTGCTCTATCTCTACCTTTCTATCCCTATTTCTCTCTTTTTCACTCTCTCTTTGTCACTCTCTCTTTAATACTTGTTCAATTTGGCATTTTAATCTCTTCATTCTTGTAATATCTCCCATATTCTCTAAATATTCATTATGTTTATGCCATTCCTTTCAATTGTTTTACCCTAATATCCTGAAATCAATGCTTTGACATTACTGGGACACAATTTATTCCAATGTTAATTCCTTATTATATTCTTACTGCCTGCCCCAAATGAAGGATGTGAATTCCAAGTTTTTTTTTAAAACCAATATGAAGGAGATATCTGTTTTCCATATAGCCCCCCCCCCCCTGCATTAGACATTTGAGGAATACCGGTAAACACATTTTTTTCTATCGTACAGATCATCTGCTTGGTTGACATCGGCGAGAAGCGAGACCAAGACATCCACATGGGAAGCCGTTGCCTATGGGATCACCAACGGGACACCTTCGCTTCAGCTACCTTTGAAAACCACTCCCTCTTCGCTGCAGCCATTGTCTTTGCCGTCTATTTTGAATAACTGCCTAATTATTAAAGCTGCCAATTAGTGAGCCAGTGCTACACAGGAAACCACTGGACAGGGAAGCAAAGTGGGCTTTAATGAGGTGTAAATATCCTTTTGATGGGATGGCCAACCGACCTGCTACTAATGAAATTTGATTAGATTTCTTGTGCCTTCATACACATACTGGAAAGCCTTGGGTGACTATTTATCTAATTTATGAACCGAACAAAAAGGGTTGGGAAATATGATATGCAAGACTGTGTGTCAACATATGATACTGAAAGTGTAAATGGATTTCTCTTGTTCTGTCTGTCTACATGTTTTATCTAGTTTTGCTTTTTCTATGCTTTTGACTGTACTTTGTATAATACTTTGTACATAGAGTAATGGACCCCTATATCATAGAAACATAACAATGTACATGACCATATCTAATTTTAAACACAGTTTCTGCATGGATTTGATCTGTTATATTTAAAACTCTTTATATACCATACCACTTTAATTGAATTTGAATTGTCAAGTTGTTTTTAATAGTCTCTGTAATGTATAATACAAGTCTTTTAGTTTGTGAGAGTCCATTTTTCCCTAGAGGTTTGGTGTGACAAAAAGGAGATTAAATTTCATGTGGAATTTTATATTGTGATAACAAAAAACTGCTTATCACGTTTCTTTTCAATGTATGCCAAAACATTCTTGCCAGTCATAGGAACAGAAACATAAAACTCAAGTTTGTCTTTTTATTACTATATTTAGCAATCAGAGATGCAATAGTGTGTTAATGCTAATATCAATTTGTTTTATCTTCTTTCTACGGGTCACTTTCGATCAGAATTATTATTTGGACTTTTATTCAGCAATTTATGGGATTATTTTTCTTTCTGCCTCCGCCACCAAAAGGTGATGCAGGAGGCATTACATGTACCGTATGTCTTGGGTTGTCCGATCTGCTTTTTCATTATCACAATATCTCAAGAACCATTTGAGCTACGAGTTTCAATGATAGAATGTATCACCATAGCAAGATGATCTGATCAGAATTTGGGATAAGTATGTTCTAATCAGATCATCTTGTCAATTTATGAATTAAAGGTTCTAGCCTTGTTTTTGAGATATCACAAGAACCACTCAAGTCATGAGCTTCAAACTTTAAGAAATTGGTAATGATGAATTCACAGGATGTAGGTGGATGCAGTCACAGTCATCTTGTTCTTTTTTAGCATGTGGTGAACTCAAGGGGGATGCAATAGTGTGCATAGTGTGCATACAGTGAAAATAAAAATACACATTTTGAAAAAATATCCTTCAAATTTATAATTTCATGATAGCTGCATGACTTTTCTTATGAAATTATGGGTGAGGGTCTAGTCACTATGACAATATTTCATACCTGAGTGAGCACTTGCTTATTTAAAAAATTTGAAAATTGGTTTGCGCAACAAACGTTTCAGCTTTTGAGTGAATCAAAGTTCAAATTGGGCAGTTATCACACGTGCTCTATTAAAGGAGTCACACCAAGAAGCAAAAGTGTTTTGAATTGATGCAAAATTCATATCATTGCGAAGGGAAAGCCTTACTGATCAATTACAACAAATTTCCTCTTCAAAATATGTTTTGGGCCCGCAGAAATCAACTTTCAAAAATGTTAGTTTTGAGATCCAGATTTACTGCCTATTCGTATTTTTTCGTATTTTGTCGTAGTTCTTCGTGTGACGTCACACCCTGGACACGGCTGTTAAAAAAAGGCTGCTAGCTTCCGCTTGGTCTGCAGCTAGACGCACTAAGCGGAAGCTAGCAGCCGGTACCGAGCTGTTTGTCCAGGGTGTGACCTCACTATTCAGAGCTCGCTACGCTCGTTTGTTTGGCTTACGTTCGGGGGCGCTTGGGGGTTTAAGAAGGGTCTTGAAAAATGGCATTTTACGCCTCTCCACGATATCTATATGATTTCTCAGCAAATTATTCGTGTTTTTCAAGAGAAAATCTTTCCATCCATATGTAATTTGTTCTAATTATCAGTTTTTAGTAAATTTTCTTTGTGTAGCTCCTTTAAAGCCCCACTGCACTACTTATACACATACCGGTAGCTACTTGAGCCCTCTGCATAGCAAACTATGCCTAATCGGTCCCCCGTGATACCCTTTTTCTTATGTTAATCAAGAGCTTATTTGATTACATAACCACCTGTCAGTGACCATCCTGAGAGGTCTAATCCCTACTGGCCAAACTAGTGCAGTGGGGCTTTAACTATCAATAAATGATTTGAGCAATCATTTGATCTTTAGCCATATACCTAGCTGTGCATTTCAAGGAGAATCTACACTACCTGTCACAAGACCCCAAAACAAGGTGTTGCAAAGTGAATTAGAAATTTAGCAGAAAATATTTTCAAGACTTAAAGTGCCAACTGATTGAAGAGATCTTCGCCCATAACTTTATAAGAAGAAATCTTGCAGATATCATGATATTACAATTTTGTAAGATATTTTCAAAGTGTGTACTCTTTTTATATATGCACTGTAGAAGTCTATGTTGTAGAGGTTTACTTTTTTTGTTTGTTGTATTTATTTATTTCAACCAGTTTTGCCAAATATGCATACTATTTATCAGTGCACTATTCTTAAGATGCAATAGTGTGTTTAGATATTAGTCTGTATCCACAACAAAGTACATGTACTTGCATAATCTTCTTATATCTCACAATGCACAATATAAAGTTGCAATAGTGTGTTTTACTATCAGTTTAGTTCATATTTACATCTAAAACAATGTACCAATATTCATCTGCTTGTCTTTAACATATTTGTACAATATCGTTGCTAGCTAATAATTAGCCCGTGTTTACATTGCTATTTGAAATTGTAATCCTTTAAGATTCAATTACTGGTATATGTTTATTGGGTGTACTACTAAATTTGGATATTGCACAAATGACTTTATTTCCCAAAAAGTAGAATTGTCTTTAAATCTGATTTTCGGGGGATGGCGGGTGCTTTGCAGGCACAAACCCTTGTTGGTCCTACTAGCATAGCAGAGTGTCTGAGCTAGGAGACTATATAGAGACTGCAGTCAATAGACCATGTACTGTACCTGCTCCTGACACAACCAGAGAATGACAAAGTGAGGCTTTGCTCAAGATTTGAAATGTCAAATGTTAGTCTGTGCACGCAGACTAGGCAGTAGAGGACTACACATACATGTATTTCAAAATGAGGGTCCATTTTCTTTCTAAAATCAGATGTGAGAGAATATATGTATGATCAAATATGTTGTAAATACATTTAGAATTGAAATGTTTCATTTCCTGTATAGGTAATAGAAATAAATTCCATTTATTTGCATATTGTCTTGTATGTTTCCATTAAATGTACTTGTGTCAAGGTTCATATCACCTTTTGGAGAATTATATGAGTTAATGCCCTTCTGGCTAAATATATATATGTATGAATGATTAATTTGTATACTAAATCAACAATAAACGAATCAACCACAAAAATCTTTCTGCAATTCTGCAAATTGTCTCGATCATCATGCATTTGTAACATAAAATTAATTGT
>BEXV01000117.1:0-19020 GCA_003118195.1 Hemicentrotus pulcherrimus
TGTGGATATATTTTGACAATTAAATTAATGCCTATTAGTATTACGATTTAATTGTAATAGTCTGATCAACATTTTAGTCTTGTGTGTGGGACTTTCTTAACTTGCTCAGTCTTCAGTGGGTCATATTTCCACATACGTTTCTGATTGAACGCATTCGGTACCACGAAGCATGATTCTTTTCTTGCAGCCTCATTTTTAGAGTGATAAAAACACCTACCATCAACTGAAACGATATCCATTTATTTTTTAAAGAATCTTAATTGAATTCAATTGATTATTTTATTGTTTTGAAAGCATTAACTGTCTTTTCCGTCGCACTATTAGAACAGCGACCCAATCTTAACTCCGCCGCTGCATGCACACGACTTTTAGTGTCAGTGGAGAAAATTTCGGGTACCCGGTCCCCGCCCAAAATTCAAACCCGGGTTCGGCAAAACCCGTGATGGCTCAGGCCTAATAATAACTGGCAAATTAATCCACAAATTTGGACATAGGTAATATAAAGAGTGTTTGCAGTACTCAGTGCGGCATTTGGGAACGACAAGATCGTGTCTGGCGGCTTGCCTCGTATTTTTATCATGTTTTCTACTCAACTCTTGGAAATAATTTGAATAGTAATCAGGAGAGAGGCCTTGACAGCATTTATAAACAAATATATATCGGAAATAAGTTATTCGATATCTGAAAGGCATCCAGTTCAGACTTGAGAACATTTCCTTTGATGGGCTATAAGTATTACACCTAAGGATCACACGGGCTGCCCTCTTTTGTAGTTTAGTAATTCGATCTACATAAAACGATCACCCCATATCTCACAGCAGTAATCCATCTGTGATTGAATGAGGCATGTACGGTATATAATAATTTTAGAGTATCATTTTCTACAAAAGGTCAAATTCTTTTTAACATCGCAAGACCGGCAAATATCTTTTTAATTACAAAATCAACTTGTTCATGCCATAATAAATGTTTATCTATTATTAACCCGAGACATTTAAAACTTGCACATTGATTGATTTCAACCCCATCATAAGTAATGCGGATGCCGTCATTACTGCATGTACTAAGTTTTTGTTTACTCCCTATAACCATAAACTTTGTTTTACCTGTACCGGTATTTAAATGCAACCTGTTGTTGCTTATCCATTTACCTATTGCATTCATTTCGTGTTGCAATTTATTCTCTAATTCACAGATTGAAGTTCCAGTGATATACATAGTGGTGTCGTTTGCATACATTATGACTTTTCCTTCCCTAAAAACATTGACCATATCATCAATATAAATTAAAAATAGAAGGGGGCCAAGTATCGAACCCTGTGGAACTCCTATGGATAGGGATCGTTCCTTTGACAACGTTTGTCTAATCGATACTTTGTTTTCTTTTTGTTAGGTAGGATTGAACCAAAATAAAGTATCTTTGGTTAATCCAAATTTGCGCAAGTTGGCTAACATAATGGAAGAGTCAACTGTGTCGAACGCTCGTTTTAAATCTACAAAAAGAGCACCAATAATTTAGCCACTATCTATAGCACGTACCCAAGTATCAGAGCACCAAGTGCTGAGGAGGTGGAATGACCGGGTCTAAATCCAAATTGTGTATTGGAAAGCACATTATTGGAGACAAGATGATCATAGAGCTGCCGATGGACTAATTTCTCTAAAATTTTAACTAAGAGTTGGGAGAATAGAGATTGGGCGGTAATTTGGTATTGCATTAATGTCACCTTTTTTGTACAGTGGAAGTACTTTCGCATGTTTCCATTCATCCGGGTATGTGCCAGACGATAATGACAAATTTATTAGTTGGGTGATGCTAGGAATTATCGCGTCACCAGCATTTTAAATTAGTTTTACATTGATTTCATCAACACCAGTTGACTTAGAGGTATCCTAATTACATGTAGCTATGATTTTCTTAACAGAATCAGAGTCAACCTCGTCGAATTCAAATAAATTAGCAGAACTACCAGGACCTTCATTACTGGTCTGAACAATAGGAGGAAGATCAGCATCACTAAGAAAGTCACTATTACATTCCAAGTCGTTGATATTAATTTGAATTAGGTAGTCATTAAATGCATCAGCGATACTGATATCAGTGTCATAAGATTGAAAATTCAAATAAAGAGTTCTTGGTAATTCCTTCTTTACATTGATTGGGCATAAGTGAACGAAGACATTTCCACATACCTTTAGGATGCCCTTGATTATTTCTTATTTCTGTTTTGAAATACTCGATTTTACTTCGTTTAAAAGAATCATTTACTTTATTTCTGGAGGATTTGTATTCAGACCAAAGTTTATCACATTCATCCCTTGTTTGGAAATTGTCACGATTGGCATTCCGTCTGAAACATAAAAATCTTTTGTGAACTTTATCACGCTTGGTCATTAATGCACGGAGATCAGCGTTTATCCAGGAAACGGATTCAATTCAAACCATTAACTGTTTTTTCGGGGCAATAGCATAAACAATGTCCATAAACGACCGTTTCCATTCATACAGATATTTATTGACATTAATATTCGGTCCGTCAGCAACATTCGATCGGTTCAAATGGGCTTTGGATAACAATAATTTGAACTCATTATTATCAAAGTGTTTGAACGATCTAAACTGGATAATTTATGATCACAATTTGATTTGTACTTTGGATGTAATTTACGTATTGCGTAAACCAAGTAATGATCACTAAGTGAAGTGTGAACACATCCATGCTCGGCAATATTATCAACTCTCGACGTAAACACAGTATCAGTCAATGTTTCGGATCTGTTCATCACACGAGTAGGCGATGTGATAATTTGAGTCAAATTGAAATACTTCATGATAAAGTCAAGTTTACAAGAGGTACTTGAATTATGGAAATTGAGATAATCACAATATAAGATCTATGTCATGATGTGTAACTTGTTAGGGGTGATTTCAAAGAAATTGAATAAAGAACACAAAACAAAACACTACTCAGATCGACTGTGAATGAGTGAGTATTTACTGTAAGCTTAGGCTATGCTAAAATCCTCATAACCCCAAATAATGAAAATGAAATTGCACTTGCACAAGTTGCAAGAGGAAGTTGATTTGGGAAGCTGCCTGAATTTCTGCCACTCCAGCAAGCCATAGAGAGTCAATGCTAATGCGTATTGACCTCTAGCACTGCACTACGTGTTAATAGGCAGCATTTGAATACATAAAAAGTCAATACACTCACAACACAGACCAGAAATACACACAATCATGCTGATCTGGCTGATCAACATTCTTTCTAACATCGGAAAGTTTATCCCCCCCCCCAAAAAAAAATCGTATTTCTAACTGCTACATTTATTTAGGTGTTATCAATCGTCACTTAAGTAATGATTTTTAGTGAAATCAGTTGAGTTTTGTACAGTGGTGTTTGAAATGTTGAGAATCAATACACAGCCAGGATAGTAATGCAGCTACATGTATGTGTGAATTTTTGCAAGGACTCTCACAAAAAATAAAAGAAGAAGAAGAAGAAGCCAAGCTGAATTTGAAATGAAATCAGAAATAAAAAGGATGTTTTATTTCAAACTTTTATTTAGTTACTATTAGTATTAAAGGTTAGGAAGATGACGTTAACTTAACCTTGAATTAAACTAAAATCCTCACTAAAGTGTAGGGAGCCCCCAAAATTTCATGGCAAAATTAAATGTCACTTGAATTGTAATTTGTACAATCATACAATAAAGTGAAAGAGGCGAGAGGATGACATTTAACACTGAATTCGGCAAGGATTCTCAAATAAATAAAATGAAGAAGAAGAAGAAGGAGGAGGAGGAGGACGAGGACGACGAATATTTGTAATATTTAGATTTTGATGATATATTAGAGAATTAATTGTTTCTATTGTTCAGCTTCAATGTATGGTGGTGTGACCAAAGTTCGTGCGTGACCAAATTTCTCCTACTAACACTAAAAGCGCTTATAACAGGAGTACGATACGCGATGCCTGTGTGGGACTGAGACAACAAAATCTTTGAGCACAGTCGACAACTCCAAAGGTCAAAATGCAACATAAAAATTTGAATAAGCTAGCTTTATCACACTTTTATCATTACAAATTGTGTTTTTTTCTATGAAAATCAGTTTTTTAGAGGGATTGACTCAGAAAAATAATGATAAAATTCCAATTTCTTACGCAAAAAACGGAACCTGCGCGCCTGCTTGCACCGTATCTGTGTTTGTGAACTTACCATGAAATTCAATGAATCTATGGGTTTCGTAAGAATACAAATTTAAAAGGGGAAAGTGGAGAGACAAAGAGAGAAAAGAGCGAGAACTCATGCATGTATGGCTGACAAAAAGGAGACACATAATAAGCTTTTTAAACAATTAAATGACATGCAGATAGGGACTACATTGTCATTAACACATACAGAATGGAAAATGTTGTCTTTTATTTGCAAAATTTAACAATTGTATTTTTGGGGGGCAAAATTTCAATGATAGAGAGAAGTTATTATCTTTTTCAAAGTTTCAATGTAAAGTTCGGCTTTTGATTGAAACTATGTCCCTTTTTGGAATGTTTACATTTATAAAGCCCATTACAACAGGGCATTAAATATCCTGTGCGAACTTAGGTCACACTTTTTGACAGACGTCGGTAGTGGTAAGCCTTCTCGATATTCTCATCTTAACATTGGTTTGAAGTAAATACAGCCTTGGAATAC
This sequence comes from Hemicentrotus pulcherrimus, assembly GCA_003118195.1. NCBI lineage: Eukaryota > Metazoa > Echinodermata > Echinoidea > Camarodonta > Strongylocentrotidae > Hemicentrotus > Hemicentrotus pulcherrimus. Next base: position 4,699 of record BEXV01000117.1, read on the forward strand.
TACATAATCTGATTAAATGATAAATTACGAGTCTTATGACGTATGGAACATGATATATGTTGATCTGGATATTTTGTAATGTGCAAGAAAAGAAAAATATCCGCGAACTTTGGTCACCCCTTCATACTGTGTACTGACATGTACATGTATTGTATATGTACATTTATCAAGTGCTGAAAATGTTAAATGATAGCATTCGTTGGCCATTTTTAATTGGAAATGTTATTAATTTCCATTATTAAATAAACAGATTACAGACATAACAAGTTTATCCTATCTTGTGAATTTCAATTATTGTCTCACAGATTATGAAGGCTATGATGATGTCTATGGTCATTCTGTGGAGGACGACTTCATGTACGGTGCTTCACCTTCCACAGGTAAACTTGTAAGAAATTGGATTTATTTTTCTACACACTTGAAATTATTCACAAACCTTATTCTTATCTTCTAGCAACTGGAAATTATGATCGACAAACTTAAATTTAATCTTCTATAAACCTAAACTTCTCTGAAATTAAAATTAAATCTTCTGTAAGATTAAAAGTTTATCTTCCACAAGATTAAATGCAATCTTCTCTAAACCTTAAAAAATGTGTTAACTTGTTGACCATGTTGCATAAAAAAAGATTCAGATATTTCTGGTATGGCTCTGTGTGTGATCCCCAAATTTGGCTTCATAAAATGGGTATTATTCCACTGGATATTGAAAGTTGAAACCTCTTATGTTAGAACTTAAGTCAGGCAAACATACATGTACAACCAGCACAGCTCCCAAGATGCTATATGATTGCAAACCCCATCACATAAAACTTAAATAACATTGAGAGATCGAGCATTTGCATGTGCATGTTCCAAACGTTGAATAACTTGCAGTTAGAAATTGGCAAATCACCTCTGTTATTAAATAAAAACTAAAAACACATCTTGTAGTAGGGTCAAAGCACAGTAGCATTTATTTACAATTATTAAATTATATTATTGTTATAATCATTTGTTGATTAAACCTCTTCAAGTATCGACCTCTCTTTCTTTAGCTGAGCAATTCTTGTACCGACGTGGTCATCATGAGCTTTCATCGTATCTAGAAGACATCGGAGAGGATGATCGAAACAGTGATTCCGAACAACCGCTAGCTGATTCCAGAAACTATGAAAGACCCAAACTCAGTGATGTAGATGAAGGTATGTATTCATGATAAGGCTTTAAGTTTCAATATACTTCTGTCTTTTAAATATGTACATGTATATATACATGTATATATATATATATCTATCAGCAATTTATGGAAAGACATTAAAATGTTATGATTTTACATGCGGATGAAGTATTATGACCACTTCAATACTAAAGTTGGATTTTTATTGCACTATAGGCACTATTTTAAGTAATCTCCATGACAGATTTTAGTTCTATTTGTTTCATTTTTTAGAAGTAAAAGGTTATTTATCTGCAGTGTACAGAGTAGTCATGCCATTGTCTATTATTGTATACTATATGAATGATAATATCAACAACAACAGTGGGTTCTTGTATAGCGCTCATGTCTGTCAGATTTGACACTCCTGGCGCTCCTCAATTATATTACCAGGCTTTAGCATGACTGCCATTATGGTGCTCTAGAATTTCATGGAGTTAATTTCTCCAGGGACCCATTAACCTCACCTGGGTGGAGTGTGGTAAGTGTTGGTTCATCTCTTGCGAAAGGATATTAGCATACCTGCCAACCCTTCCGAATAATCCGGAGTATTCTGATTTTCTGAATTTTTTAGGACCTGAAAATTCTGAATATTCCACTTAAAAATGTATTTATTGTTAATATTTAGAAAAATAAATAATTGGGTGCTAAAGCCAAATTAAGCTTGTTTTTATCATGTGCCGCGATTTGAGAGTTCACGTATAGCGTGAGTTGAATGGGTGCATGATCGAGCAGCGAATTTGTATCCGCTTTTTGGTACAGATTTTCCACGGATTGCCAGTTACACTGCCACTGCAAGTGTGATTTCTTATTTTTGAAGGCATACTGTGCTAAATATTTCTAATTCTTTTTTTCAAATGTTGGCAGGTATGCATTAGTGCTGCAGGGGGACTTGTGTGAATCAAAACGCGTACTACATGTACAATGTACCGTAAATCTCCGNGTATTTATTGTTAATATTTAGAAAAATAAATAATTGGGTGCTAAAGCCAAATTAAGCTTGTTTTTATCATGTGCCGCGATTTGAGAGTTCACGTATAGCGTGAGTTGAATGGGTGCATGATCGAGCAGCGAATTTGTATCCGCTTTTTGGTACAGATTTTCCACGTATTGCCAGTTACACTGCCACTGCAAGTGTGATTTCTTATTTTTGAAGGCATACTGTGCTAAATATTCCTAATTCTTTTTTTCAAATGTTGGCAGGTATGCATTAGTGCTGCGGGGGGACTTGCGTGAATCAAAACGCGTACTACATGTACAATGTATGTGATCCACAGTCTATTGACGTATCCACTAGAAAAGGCTATCATTACTAATTTGCATTGTAATACTGAAGTGACACGCTCTCTCCCTGTCTTTTCCAACAGCTCGACTACAGTCGTGCCTTGATGAGATCCGCAATGTAGTTGGAGACACCACGCCCGAACACGTCCTCATAGACGCAGTGGTCGCGAACAAGTTCGACTATGAGCGAGCGCTGGATGCCATCTTAAACAAGCAAGACACCAACCACAAGACAAAGATAGACACAAGAACAGGTGAATATCAAAGCAACTCCTACATTTTTTATCTTTTTCAGATAGTTCCTAAAATATCTAGTTCTTGGTGATCTGACCTTTGCTCAGAGGTTACCCAACTTCAGTTGTCGAAGTTCATGGGTAGGGGCTTGGCTTGCTATTCAGTATGGGTTGATTTTACGGTTAAGGATAGGTATCGTGTTATACCATGATTGAGGATCTGGATTTGATTAAAGTAGGAAATGACCTCAAAGTTCCATTAACTACTTATTTAGTTAAATCCAAGCATGGGTCTAAGATCACAAAGGGAAAATTTCAGACGAGCCTCCTTTGTTTAACCAGAGTTTAGAAAAGGGCTTTAACCTCACTTCTGGCTTCAATTTTAGTAGAATATGAGCCAAATTTTGTCATTAGAGACTGTGTTTTATGATCTTTCAGTCTTTTGTCTTCTGCAATAAGAACCTCCCTTTTTTAACCACTTAAATTTGGACAGGAGGTTTTGTGCCACACTTGTTTAATTAAGTTTGTCTGGCTCTGACGATCCTTTAGTTATACATGTACATCAATGTATACCGTCAATATTTCCTAATATTGGCTTTCTTCTTGCATGAAATCACATATTGTAACATTAGATACTGCCTCATAGTATCACATTATTCCTAGATGCTTACTCTTTGCCTTTTTGTCCTTCTATTTCTCTGCCGTTTTGCTTCTTCTTACCATGGAACTCCTGTCATCTGCTGACCTTTGACCTCTTTGCTGACCTTTCACCTCCTGCCTAATGCATGCGAACCTTGGCCACGGTAAGGTAAGACCCAACATTAGTTACCAAAAACAATCCTAACTCAAGAGATGCTTACACACAGAGTATTGTAGATGGGGGTGGTAGGGATAGTGATGTACAAAAGTCAAAGGTTAAAGGTCCCCATGTGATGGAGTCTCTAGCACAGGGAAATGCATCTTCCTTTTCAAATGTACCAGTTGAAAACCAATCTGTGCCTAGTAAATTTCAGTCTTATTACGATAAAGTTGCCGCTGACAATGACTTTGGACGTTTTGACATGGGAAGCAGCAGTACACTTCCAGAAAACAAGGAAACTACTGGACGTGGGATTGAAACAAGGGACTCCTTGGGTGATAGTAGTGGATATCATGAAGGGACTATGCACTTTTACCCCAAAGATATGGCGTACGGTCCTCAAAGTCAAATGCAATGTCAAACGCAAGGTCAAATGAAAAGTCAACTCCCAGATAAGGCTGGTTTGTCTATGCAAGCAGGGGGAGTCAGCCTGGGAGAATTGTCACGTATGCAAGACACTGGAAATAATGCAGCTTTAGGAAAGCCAGCTGGTACATGTATGCAGGTAGGTGGAGTCAGCCTGGGAGAATTGTCACGTATGCAAGACACTGGAACTAATGCAGCTTTAGGAAAGCCAGCTGGTATGCAAGCAGGGGGAGTCAGCCTGGGAGAATTGTCACGTATGCAAGACACTGGAACTAATGCAGCTTTAGGAAAGCCATCTGGTATGCAGGCCGGTGGAGTCCGCCTGGGAGAATTGTCACGTATGCAAGAAACTGGAACTGATGCAGCTTTAGGAAAGCCATCTGGGCGTGTCCGTCCACCTGGACTTGGTCCAGCACCCTCTACGGGACTTGGTCCAGCACCCTCTACAGGACTATCGGACTTGGCATCCAGTCACTTGACTGATATGGGTACTGGGAAGCCATTGAAACCTGTTAGAGGTAGAGTAGTTGGGAAAACAGCCGGAACCCCCTCACTGGCAGATTTGGCCTGTGGGCAAAGCTCTATCAAAGTCAAGGAAAAATCCTCTGTGCCCTCTAATGTATCATTAAGTCAGCTCTGCTCATCAATTGTTCCTTGTCAGAAACCACTTAGCAGCACAAAGAATACTATGCAAGCAAACTTGTCCCTCGCTGATTTAGCTAGTGGTCTTCGACCAACATCGTCCACCATTCCACAAACGAACAAACAGGGTCAGACTTCAGGTTTGAGATCTTCACTTTCAGGGAATGTATCATTGTCAGATTTGGCATCCGGTCACTTGTCATCATCTCCCAAACAATCTCTACTGACCAACAAGCAGGGTGGTATGGAAGCATTTGGAATCAAGTCTATTCCATCTAGTGGTATGTCATTGTCAGACTTGGCATCCGGTCACTTGTCATCATCTCCGAAACAATCTCTACTAACCAATAAGCAGAGTCGTATGGAAGCACGTGGAATCAAGTCTATTCCATCTAGTGGTGTATCATTGTCAGACTTGGCATCCAGTCACTTGTCATCATCTCCAAAACAATCTCTACTGATGAACAAGCAGAGCGGCATGGAAGCACCTGGAATCAAGTCTATTCCATCTAGTGGTGTATCTCTAGCAGACTTGGCATCCAGTCACTTGTCTTCCTCCCCCAGTACATCCGCAATGGGTAGTTTGTCTGAGATTGTGCGTGGGACAGGAGGCACTACCACCTCATTGAGTGGTGTTTCTTGTGCTGATTTGGCTACTACTAGTCAAACTGCTTCTCCTAAACATCCTTTTGGGTTGCAGATAGGAAAGAAAAATGTGAAACAATCAGATGCCTTGAAAGGTAATAACTCTTCAGCATGTAGTTTCTTAAATCCACAATCTGAGCAAACAAACATCCCAACTGCAAGTAAAACAATGTTTGGGACAAAAGAATTAAAGGCTGATCAGATAGGAATGTTAGAGTTAGGAACTATGAGTAGTCGTCACGTCACTGACAGGAAAGGTAGCATGGAATCTTCAGAAGGTCTTCAAAGGCCTTGTGTAACATCAGGCTTTGATTTTTTTAATCAACCTCCAAGTCATTCCTCATCTTTGCAACTTGATGAAAAGCTTCATGTTCAACCTCAATCACACGTCTCAGGTATCCACTCCAGGAACAACAGGCAATCAACTTCATCAAGGAAATCAAATAAGATGCAACCAGCCAAGTATACCTCCAAGAAATCTACCATGCATTCCAAACCTATCCTGGACTCTTTGGCTTTATCTGCTCCGCCGTCCACCTTCGGTAATGCTCTTTGCCATCAATGTCAAACGGCTTCTTCGAAAGCGAAGATGATAGCGCAAGGTAGGATTGGGTATCTTGGAGTTCAACGGCGAGTCCTCCACAGGCAGTTCTCGTTTGAGAGACAGAAGAGCAGAAAGGAGGAATCCAAGGAAGAGAGCAGGCGAGAAGTTCAGCCGTTTGATTTCTCAACTCCTTCACAGGATGATATTGTGAAGAAGCGGCAGAAGGGTGCATTCATTCCTCTGAATCAAAGTAAGAAATATTAGTGTGAAACAAATGAAAATGTAATCCAGTATAGAGGAGAGGTATACATTCCAGCTTGTATTTTTTCTTTTTGATGATAAAATGAAATGTTTTAAATTTCATAAATGCGTAATTAATAAAAAGGGATTACAAGCAGCAAGAGTCACAAATCGCTAATGAAAAGAAAATACATCCATGATACATGTAACTTCATTCAAATTAAAAAAAAATAGTTTTTGATAAATGTAGAATATTGCACTAAATAGGCAGCAAATTATTTCAACTGATCAATTTTTCTGTTCATGTGTTAAAGAAAGCCAAACTCAATTTTCAACTAACATACATGTAATTGAAAAACGATCATAATTTGAATATAATAAATCATCAGGTGAGAATTCATTATGGTTCGCGAAAAGAGCAATATATTTTATCAATTATTATTCAGGAGTTCAATGAAATATGAGATCGGGCTGTTCTTTATATATTTATTCTATAGATGCTTAATGGGATGAGATTGCTTTGACTGGTAGAACGTGTACTGGGGTCTCTAGTTGGGAACATATTTTCGTAATTCTGATGAACGGGTATTGAGTTTTTGTGGGAATTTCAAGCACAGGTGTGTTCTACGGTCAACCAGTGAAGGAAATTTTTTATCTGTGAGTGCGTTATCGTAAATTTTGTATTGCTGACCCAACATGATGCGTATGGCCCTCTTCTGGATGGTCTCGAATAATCGCATGTGATCCTTTAATAGTCAGGAGGGTGTTCAACACTGGTGTGGCATACTCGAGTAATAGTCTCACATTTAAAGGCATATTTCTTGAGGATCCTCAGCATACCGTAAATCTCAGTGAGTAAGACGCACATTTTTTCCGCCGAAGAAAGTCGGGGGTGTGTCTTATACACAGGCACAGAAAAAACACCCCCAAAACAGAAACAAGTAGTTTTTTTTTTAAAGGTGTCGATTTATGACCCTCCACCTGGCAATGTCTCCCATCACAGTAATACATGGTCTGTTGACTCATCACTCTGAAACTAGAACAACACTACCTGTATGTTTGAAAATTTGTCTGTCATCTGTAGTTTTTAAAACGACATTGTTACTAATATTTGTGACAAGTTCACAAGCATAAATTGGCGCCTTCATGAATGTGGGTGTTCTATTTTAGATCGCTTTGGATATGCACATGTTATGGCATAACTAGTATCAGTTGCAGATCAAAATAAATTCCATTTTGATGGCATTGATTCTCCCCCCCCCCCTCTCTCTTAACTCAAAGCTTATGTCCATATCTCCTTGAAGGGCCCCAGAGGACAGACAACACAGCTGAGCTTGACTCGAGGTTACGCTTGGACCAGACCGTCGACGATTCCGCAACCCAGATCACGAGGCTCCGCTTTGAAGGCAAAGATCCCAAACAGGGGTTCCAAGTCAACGTTGAGGACACGAGTAAAGGGAAATCCCCGGAAGGAGGAGGAGGTAGAGAAGGTGGAGCCGGAGGAGGAGCAGGAGGGGAAGATGAGATGAAAGTTGAAGGAGCAGGGTCGCATAAAGGGGCACTTTCTCCTACAAGGTTATCAGAGACCAGTAGCAGTAGGAGAAGTAGCAGGTTTGTCTGCTTTTTAATGAAAACTCTGGCTTTAATATGGTCACCTATGATTCCTTTTCCTGAAGGTCCTCCAAAGTGAGGAATATGTATTTAAAAATTTAATCGTCTCATGTAACTGAGGTGAGAACGAGAAATAAATTAGAGATTGGCTTCTGTGTTTACGTTGTGTTCAATACACTGCAAGATTCAGCTCTAGTTTTGAAACTGTGTCTGACGATTGCACATCGTGTGCGGCTTGCAATGTCATATCAGCATGATTTAGTTAATTTAATTTAAATTCTTTTTGATCCACCCAATGACTCAAACCTGTTATGCTTCAGAATATGATTTCTGATCTTTGAAAGTTTGAAATTCAATTTTGCGCAATGTACTTGAAGTTACTCCTTATCACTCATAAAAAGGGAATAATACTTTTTGTTTTCTTACAACTATATATTAATTGTTTTCTGTGTGCAGGGAATCCCTTCCCAATGTTTCCAGTGAATCAGACCTTCAAGCGTATTCCTCAGCAACATCAACACCTAGTAGAAAAGAGGGCAGAAAAGCTTTAGTAAGTAAACTGTTTTCTTCTTTGTAATCAAAAGGACTCTGTTATTGTGTAAGAATTGGAAAGACATAGGCCGAGACCTATTCATTGCACTAGTGTCAAGTGTTGCAAGTTGGTAAACATTTGTGGGGTTCAAATAATGCCTTAATTTTTATGTATCTTATTAAAGAAATACTTAGTTTCTTTTAAAATACAATTTTTTTGCAAGTACCGTAATTAACGTTCTATAAACCGCACCTTTTTGCCGCCAAAAAAATGTCAATGTCAGGGGTGCGGTTTATACACGTTGCACCCAAAAACAAAACAAAAAGTAAGTCAAAACCAGCACAAATTTGAACATATGGGACTACGAATAGTACAGGACATTTCCACACATTTTACCGACAATTTTATCTTGCATTGTTGACATGAAGACGAAAATAATCTTCAAAAAACAACATGTGCTGATAGATCGTGATCTAAGTTCGTGCCAAAACATTGCAAAAGTAAAAGAAGGGGCCGTTTAACGACCTGGCGCGATCGCATCCAGCATTTGAAACCATTTCAATGTATAGTTTACAAAAAACTAATGGGTATGCCATCGGTGCGCGATAGCCGCGCAGTCTAAGGCGCTGGCTTCGGCTGCCAATCTGCATGTGACGGCCCGGGTTCGTATCCCGCGGTCGTCTAAAAAATTTTTTTTTTTTTAAAAGGCCGAAGAAGAGGGGTGCGGTTAATACACGAGGGCGGTTAATACAACGTTAATTACGGTATCTATGATTTTTCTGATCTAGGACAGATTTATAACATGTAGTCCTACATTCTTCATTCATGTAACAGCCACTTCTCTGATGACCTCTTTCACTCTATTGAAGAAAAAAAGACAAAGGGGCAACAGACTACACCTCGTCAAACCTGGTGGGTCAATTTAAACCTAATCCAATCCAATCTGATCTTATCTAATCACCACTAATCTCGTCACCTTCTACAGTCCATCAATAAATGCGTAGCCAAGGAGCTCCTGATCTTGATAGTTAGCGGTCATTTAAAGGCTGGGAAGTCAACCTTGATGGATCAATCTATAGCTTATCAAATTTAACCCAATCTAATCCACCCTAATCTCCTTTAATCCCCTGTGATCCCTCTTTCTCTTACAGTTGATTGATATCACCAAGGAGCCGGAGAAGGGGCAGGCTGGCAAGGAGCTCCTGATCTTGATAGTCATCGGTCGTGTAGAGGCTAGAAAGTCTACCTTGATGATCAGATCAATCTATATCGAATCAAATTGAATACACTCTTATCAGCTCTAATCTAATCTAATCCCCTCTGATATCTCCTTCTCTTACTGTCGATTGATAACACCAAGGAGCTTGAGAAGCAGCAGGCTGACATGGAGCTTTTGAATCTTGTAGTCATTGATCATGTGGACACTGGCAAATCCACCCTGATTGGTCAATGTATATCTAATGTTATCCAATCATACTCAATCTAATCTTATCCTCTCTTATCAATTCATATCTATCTCGTATAGTCGGTTGATATCGCCAAGGAGCTTGAGAAGCGGCAGGCTGGCAAGGAGCTTCTGAATCTGGTGGTCATCGGTCACGTGGACGCAGGCAAGTCCACCCTAATGGGTCACCTTCTCTACCTCTTGGGTCAGGTCAACCAGAGGGTCATGCACAAGTACGAGACGGAGTCGCGTAAGCAGGGCAAGGCATCGTTTGCATATGCTTGGGTGCTAGATGAGACAGAAGAGGAGAGGGGAAGGTGAGAAATAATAATAATAATAGCTAGTTTTTATATAGCCCTATTCAGGACCAAAGGCCCTCTCAAGGCGCTTTACAGATATATGTATTATTACCCGGGTCATCGGATTCAGACTTACTCGAACACAGTGTATGCACTTTCTCCACTCCCTGGGGAGCATTCCAGCACACTTGTTAATCTAAGCACATTAGCTTTTGCATCCTACCAGGTATCCATTTAAAGGTACCATGACCCTTTTGCAGCCAACCTCGAATGCTATAGAACTTTACAGGAATTATGAATATGTCATGTATGTCCTATCTGTGAAATTTAAATGTTAGCAGTGTCCTCATATTCAAATTATGCAAGGAAACCCGTTTTACTTGCTAGACTTCACTGTCAGACACTATTGAGTGACTGACTGGCTTTTTTTCTTCTTTGGTAATAACATACATGAAAAGAGTTGTAAAGGGTACATGAGCATTTGTCTACATCAATAACCCACTTCTTGTGATGGCCAAGATTAAACTGATTGAATCTTTGCGCAGCATAAAACGTATGACCATTCGGTACAATTGTCTGAAAATCAAGACTATTACTTTTGGGCTCTATAGCCCTAAAGTCAATTTGACAACTAATAGTCGTTATTTTCCCACTTGAAGACATTTTCAAGCCCCACCTTTTTTAGTGAAGTTCTAAATTAGTATTATCTTTCAAATGCAGTTGGAATTGAACTTTTTCATTTTTTTGGCCTGCAAATGAGACATAGTACCTTTAACACCTGTGTGGAGAGTGGCAAATGTAGATCAATGTCTTGCCAAAGGATATTAGTGCCGCCGTGGGACTTGAACCGCGGACCTTGTGATCCACAGTCCGGTGACATATCCGGTTATATCCGGTTATATGTAATTACGCAGAGTTGCCAACCAGTTTCATTAAATCATACGATAAGTACGATAATAAATCTTAAAATCTTTTTATCCAAAAAAAACGAAAACAAAAATTAAACCCCCGCAACCCTGACAAAAACTTTGCTTACAATTTTCTCATTAAATTTTAATGAAAGGGCAAACATTTTCCTGAAATTTTGTGGTAGTGGTAGTGTCAAGTTTTCGTGAAAATCTTATTTTTCTCTCCAAAATCTGATTTTTTAGGATACTCAGTCTATTTTTTTGTGTCAAGAGGTTGCCATTGGCATCTCTGGATTACGTTCTTGTTGACAGACACTGGTTGACGATTCAAATGTCCTTGTTTATTTGGGGAGCTGAAGATCATCTTGCAGATGATATCACATGATTGGATTAATAAAAACTGATCATGATAGTCCAAATTGTTTCCCTTCTCTGTGATGGTATTTAATTGAACATATACAATAAATTATATCAAACTCTCCTTGTTAGGCAAGAAAAATGTAACATCAGGGATATTGGTGAATGAGCAGTTTTTCAGTAGCTGGAATTGTGATTTAGAAGGTTAGAGATACAAATGTAGTAGCTTTGAAATTAAGGATTACGCTACTGTTCTTTTATAAGGCATTAATCTTGAATGACCTAGGCCCTGTTCCATAAAACTTGTTATCAATAACAAGTTACAATCATATCTTAAGTTACTGAAATCCTTGCACTTGATTGGCTGTGAGCAGATTTGTCAAAGATTTGTGACAGTTGTTATTTAACAGGTTTTGTGAAACAGGGCCGAGATGTCTCTAAGAGGAACTTGAGCCCAAAGTTGATGCTAGTACACCTACATTTGCATGCAATCGAAGAGGTTTCGTAGTCAAGTGGTTTAATCCCTTGACTCTAAAATACAAAGGTCGTGGGTTTGGACCCCTGCATGAAATGTCCTTTGGCGAGGCATTTTATTCACATTGCTTTTCTCCAGCCAGGTGCATGAACGGGCTCACATTAGAATGTGAAAATTCATGTGTAAAGGCGACCAGCTTGTATGCTCCTCTGGGAGTCGAGAAGGTGCAAAACAGTAATTCATTACAGTGACCAAGGTAATAATACTCAAAAAGTTTGGTCTGTTAAGGTGCTACATGTATATAAGCAACAGCTACTTACATGTATATTATTAACACATGCACGTTTTTCAGGTAAATATTAAAAGTCAAACTGTTTTGAAAATAGAAACACTGGAAGAGTCCGTGGTAATCTAGCATTGTACTTTGCTTTTATCAGGGGCATCACTATGGACGTCGGTCTGACGCGCTTTGAGACAACTCATAGACTAGTCACCTTGCTAGATGCACCGGGACACAAAGACTTCATCCCTAACATGATCACTGGCGCCGCTCAGGTATGTGAAATTGTAGAAGTACAGATCAGAGTAGTCGCTATTTGCGGTACTGGATAGGATATTGAAGATGTGATTGCTTGCGTGTCCTATCAGTGAGGATCATGCTTTAAATTTTGAACTGAAAATTAAGCTTGTGTAATTAAAGGGCAAGTCCACTCCAAAAATAACTTACCTTTAATAGAAGCAGATAAATCAGACAAACCAATCAAAAAAAGTTTGATCAAAATCAGATAACTAATAAGAGAGTAATGAATTTTTGAAAAAAGTATGTAAACTATGGAACAATGAGAATAAGTACAAAAATTGCCAATTTGGTTATCAGTTTGTGACGTCATTTCCTCACGATTGCTTCATATGCAGTAGTTTAATCCCATTAATTTCCCTTTTTATCCCCCAAACTTGATTTCCACATGCCTTTGCCCAGGTTATATGATTTGTATCATATTGCGTGCATGACAATTCCCAAAAACTTTATGAATTTTGAAGAATTGATACTATTTTCTGAATATTGTATTTCATAATTATTGCTTTTTATATAAATAGTTTATCAAAATTCTATTTTCATGATTAAACTGGACAAAAACTACTCTTCATTTGTGCATCCACACAAAAACATGTTACTATTAATATAACTTGAATGCTGGTGTGAAGAAATAAGATTGTTAGGGTGAAAATAGGAAATTTATATTATCAATATAAAGAAAATATTTAGTGGATAGTGAGGACCATACATCACAGACTCATGAGTGAGTTGCCAATTTGTGTAGTGATTTTCAAAGTTTTTCATGTCATTAAAAATTCATAACTTTCTTATTGGTTACCCAATTTTGCTCAAACTTTCTCACTCAAAGACAAAGTAATGTGCTGTGCAGTCCCAATGAACTATTAAGTTTTGCTAGCTCGTAGTTTCAAATTGATTCTATAATAATATCTTAACATAGAAATTCATCGATTGTTACATCATGTAAGTTTAGCGATCATATATTGGGAAGGTCGGATTAGTGAAATGTATATTAATCTTACTTTTGTTATTAAAAAAATGTTGAATCGTGAATCAGTAGCTTTATTTTATTTGTAATCAGGCTGATGCTGCCATCCTAGTGGTCGACGCAACGAGGGGCGAGTTTGAGACCGGCTTTGAGTCTGGAGGTCAGACGAGAGAACACGCCCTACTTGTGAGGTCATTAGGGGTCAGACAGCTGGTGGTAGGGGTCAACAAACTGGACACGGTGTCGTGGTCTGAAGAGAGGTTCTCAGAAATTGTCAAGAAGCTGGGAGCGTTCATGAAGCAGGCAGGTTTCAAGGTGAGTGCCAGCAGAAATCTAGTCTTTAAGTACCGGTAGTATCTTAACATCAATCGGTCATATTTTAATGTAATCACTAAAGAAATATTTGATTAATTTTAGATTAAATGATATGCTCAACAAACTGGAGTCTGCATCACAATGTGCTTCTTAACATGTCTAAGCCTTATCCTCCATGAAAAAAAGAAAAGAAAAAGAAGGAAAATAACAAACCTGCTAAAATTGACAAACTGAAATATGCACTTCATAATCCTGTATCTTATATAACACTGAGATAAGCTAGCATGGTATTAGGCGTCTGGATTAAGCACGGAAACAGTTTGCCCTTTGCTCACGCCCACTTGGATTTAATTTTCTATAAATCGGTTGATACTGTATTTTTCCTCTGTTTTAACCTGCAGCCATTTACCGTATCTTTTGGAACAAGCCTTACGAGTCTGTAACACTTCTGCACATTATTCAGCAAATTTACTGCGAGATGATCTTAAGGATTATTCTGTTTTTTGCCAACAGGAATCTGATGTGGTTTATATACCCTGCAGTGGACTGACTGGTGAGAATCTAACAGAGCAGGCGAAAGAACCCACACTCACATCATGGTACTCTGGAACGTGTCTACTGGACCATATAGGTAAATTCAATATATTTGATTAAAGGCATCGTTTCACGATGTTAAATCTGAGATGCATGGCCCTACGTGTTATCAGTGTCTGTGATATGGTGTAATATTGAAGCCCTAAAAAAATTGCGCTTCAAAAGGATCATTAGTGCTTCAAAAAAGTAAAAATCTTTGAGTGACCGGTTTTACCATACCGTATTTGCCGGT
>BEXV01000117.1:36680-51327 GCA_003118195.1 Hemicentrotus pulcherrimus
ATCTGTGAGTTCTGCCCTGCCCGTTATATTTTTTGTGAGGCATACAAAGAAATGTTGAAGGTGAATCCAACTTGAATAGGAAACAACATGTACTCTAAATGTAACCTTTGATTTATCATTGTTATAAATAAGAGATAAAGTGTATAGTGTTTACATGCTATCAAATAGACAAAGTTGAACAGTACATATAGGCTAGGAATATTGTGTCTTTTTTTAGGAAAATGTCAAACAAATTGCAATAAAATATTTTTCACTGCAATGCATTTTAGTAAGGTCCCCAAAATGACATATTCAAAGTCCAAAAAAAATCCATAGGTTGCCGATTGCACAAGATTATAGGGAGATATAAGTCCTGGATTTACTCTCTTAAAGCCCATCCGTACTAGTTCACAGGAGGGATTAGACCACCCTGCAAGGTCACTGACAGGTGGTTATCTCATCAAATCAGCTCTCAATTATAAGGAAAAGAGGATCATAGGGGATCAATGGTCACTAGTTAGGCATTGTTTGCTATATAGAGGGCGCAAGTAGCTATAAGTAGTGCAGTTGGGCTTTAAGATAAGAAAAAAACAAATGTAAGGAATATATTTAATTGTTTTAAACAAGTTTAGTTGATAATAATCCTTGACTACCAAGCACGATACCAAGCAACGCAGAGCTGACGTTTGAGGTTGAACTGTTGAGGATAGAGTGCAAGTGATTCTCTGCTGGATGGAATACAATATTTGTGACTGGGATGTCATCCTACCCTACTGTTTGCCATCCATCAGAAGTGCAAGTCAGGGAAATATTCTCATTTTTCATCAATGTTATGTACACTATACACGATGGCACCTGAATATTTATATATGCAAGGACAATGACGAATAGAAGAAATGTGATGAGCTGACATAGTGTGGCGTAAAGGCCCAATGCCTTAGTTTGATAGAGGAACAAAAGATTAACAACTAGACCAGAGAGCAAAAAAATATGAAGAATAATCTTATGCGTAGATTGATCCATTGTATTATTTTATTTTTCATTTAGTCTTTGATCAGATAACTTGAACTATGTAAAACCTTTGCCAATATCAACTTTTGACCAAAGGCCTTGTGTGAGTATCCATTACAACAAAATTCAACTACACTGTATGTATCTGTATTCAAATGATGCTACTTTTTAAGCAGAAAAATTTCGCAGCAGGAAACTTGGAAATGGTTAAAGATGGCCCTTCTGCACGGTAAGAAGGAAATTTTGTCAATTCATTGACCAAAAATAATAGTGTTGACTCAATTGTAATTCAATTATTGTGCGGCATGAAATTTTCCAATCCACTCTTGCAATTTTTGAACATTTAATGCACGCAACAATTTCTTACAGTATTCTGAAAAAAATGTTTTTAAAAGAATAAAAAAAAAATATTAAAAAAATTAAAAACGAGCATATGCACAAATGAAAACCCAGGGGACAAAATTGCTTTAGGTTACAATATACTTGCCAGTATTGCACCTGATTAATCTATGCTGTCCATTGTGTCTGAGGACATGACGTTGGTTAGGCCTTTATGAGTTTGAGAGTCAAGTGACAGATTCATTTTTTATATTTGACAAATTTCTCTTTATTACAAATAAAAGGTTAATGTTCAAGGGGTTGGTTTCATGAAACCTATTCCAGACTGTTCCATTTTTTACAACCTTTTTATGGTATAGCAATGTATGGACAAATAGAATTTATCATACCTACCGGTAATCGTTAATAATTACAAAAGTTATAAGAACAGTTTGTATGCTTGTATAATACTTTTATATATCAACACAAATGAGAACTGATCAGTAAAAGAAATGAGTTTTAAAATGTATTATCAGTTTTTTAAATTTTCTCTGCCCATAGACTAACTTGAAGTTGCCTTGAGAGGGCATTCTAAATAATGTATGACAGATTCAGAGTCGCGGCAAGTCTCTTGTCGAGGAAGTTGTTGCTCATCATTGGCAAATATGGTTTTGTGAAACAGTTAGCGGAAAAGTCGAGCGTCAGCATAGAGATGTTGTTGATCTTGTACTGCTGATGGTTTTCGTGAAACCACCCCCGGTATGACAACCTGCTGAACACATTATTGTTTTGATTGTAATGGAAACACAGAAACACGTTTAGACTTTTTAAAAGTTAACATTAAGCTGTTGATCTGTTTGTTGAAAATATGTTTACATACTGATCCGATCATGGCAACTTACTTAATTGCACAACTCATTTTTATGTCTTTTTTTAAAGAATATATTTCTTTTTAAAGTATCCATTTCTGTAGTTTTTGAGAAATTATCCCAAAGTATTCAATTATAGAAATACTGATCATGTTTTTTTATTGCATTTCTTCAATTCTTTCATGGACCATCAAATGAACCACAAGTTTTGTGAAGAATGTACCTCCAATCACCACATAATCAAAAGGAAAAATTGCAACTGGAAAATCTTACTGGTATTTATGAAAATTATACATTCTTGTTGAACAATACCTTTTAGCGACATTTTTGTCAGATTTGCTTACAATTATACATATCTAAGTAATGGAGGCTGGAGAATGAATATAGGATGAAGGGGATTTTAACAGTGCTACCTCTAGTGAAGTATCATACATGTATGAACTTATCAAATGTATTCACATCTTAACAGTGCACAATCAAATTCATAATGATTTCTTTACCCATTATTTCTACATTTTGTTCTCGTCCATCTTTTGCACAAAACTGCGGAAACCTCCACGCATCTATCAATTTTTTTGCATTTTCAAAGCAAACAAATAACTATAGAAGGTAAAACAACAAACAAACTAAAGGAAAAAAAAAACCTAAAAAAAACAACAAAAAAAAACAAAAACAGCTAAAGCCCAAAGGAGTGTGAATGCATTGATTATAAAAGAAAAATAGGAGAAGAAAGAAGGAAAAGAAAAATAGGAGAAGAAAGAAGGAAAAGAAAGAAGGAGAAGAAAGAAGGAGAAGAAATGATTGTCACTTCTTTAAAGTACCAAGTATTCATATGTTTGTCAAAAATAATGTCAATTTTGTCTCTATAAAAATTTGAATGTAGATTATGTGCTATTTGGTCAAAAGAGATTGAAAAGAAAACCATGCTGCATACAGTATTAACTTTTAATAACAAATTATCATATTGATGAAGCTAATTGATTATATGTAGAGCCATTTGCTTTCTCAAGCTTGATGAATTTTAACATAAATTGGGATACATATAGACCAATAGTCTGCAAATTGGACAGGTTCACAAGGCTGACAGTCCATGAGACCAAGAAAGAAATCCATAAAAAACAGATAGAAAAGAAGAAAGTTGAAAAATGTCCAAGAAACCAGCAACAAACAAGATCGACAGTCCACTAGAGTATTAAAGGCATTGTTTAACAATGTAAAATCTGAGATGCCCGGCCCTACGTGTTATTAGTGTCTGTGATAGGGTGTAAAATTGAAGCTCTAAACAAATTGTTCTTCGAAATGATCAAGAATTAAGTGACCGGTTTTATCACACTAGTTTTCTCTAATAGACTGTAGTGTTATGAAAACCGTGGGAAAAAGGCAAAATTTAATTTCAATTTCCAATCATAAATATCTTGATAATCAGACAGGCGATCTGCTTGTAAAAGTCAAGGGGGCTCCTGACTGACCTAAAGGATTATAATTATCATTACAGCATGAGCTAAATCCAGGATTTTGTTTCAGAATCTGAGACAAAGTTACCGAATCCCTTTTAACAAAACTAAGAAATGCATGAGGGTGTTAGAAAAGGGTCGATCTCTTGCTCTGTTGGTTGCTTGGGCCATTGATCTAGTGCATCCTTCTGCTTTCTGTAATATAAACAGAGTACATGCATTCCCCATGCACCTCATGACCTCAAATTGACCTTTCTCAATAAATGACAAGCCCTCTAATAATACAATCGTTAAATGATTTCAACAATTCATTTCAGGTTTCTCAGATGTCGATACGTTGTGCCTTTAATAGAATTGAGATAGTTAAAGGCTTTTTTTTTTTAAAGGAGGAGAGGGATGATATCTGAAATTGATTCTAGACTTTGTAAATATTGTAAATAGATATATGCATGGTTAATAGTAAGAACACGTTTTTCAAACCTGAATTTAAAAGACATAGTGAGAGTGGATGTGGTGTAAGAAATTGTTACTTTTCTTTTTCAAAATTGTAAAGATTTGTCTATACAATCAAATGTAAGATTTTTTTTTTTCATCATGAAAATACCGGTAGACATCATTTGTTGAAATTCCTGAAATAGAATAAACCAAAATGATTGTAGTTGTTCATGTAACAGTGCTGTAGTGATACAAAATGTCGTATAAAACCTATCTTTTGCTGAATACAAATTAATTGACATTGGATCACTGTCAGTATGCTATGGACCATTTTCATACAATGTACTGGTGACCCACTGGCAGAAATACATGTATCAAGAAATTCCAGAGGGTCATAAACTTTTGCAAATGACTGTATTCCAATACATGGATAAACAGAGTAATCAGAATCTTTTGTTGCGAGCAGTTTTTTTTTCTTTTTCAAACCATGAATTATCATTTATTTACTTGTAAAATGGATATTATATTTCTGTATTTATTTTTTTTTTAAAGAGTTTACCATGCCATCTCTGTGGACAGGTTAATTCTATAGTGACTGCCTGTGTGATTGTTATATGTAGCCCTGCCTATATATTTACTCATATAAATGCATAAAGTCTATGTGTACGTGAATGGAGCGCATACATGCATATTTATGACAATACACTTAACTCTGCATGTGTCAAATCTGTTGGGACCACAGAAAATAGTTTGACTTTAATATGCAAAATACTACTAAGGAAGTGTAAATATCACACGCTTTGCATTGCATAGACGAACAAATATTATTTGACTTTGAGAAAATTTGATCGATGCAGTTTCGATTTATCCAGAGTTTAACTGTATAGTGCATTCGAATGCATTTAAACAATCGTAATTAGTCAGGTTCTTGAAAATTATTGGAGCAAAGCTACGTAGGTAGGACTAGGCAAACTAGCTTTATTTTGAAAGAGATAAACTATTAGTAGTTGAATACTTGAAGATTATTCTCAGGTATTAAATTACTGTTATTACGATTATTACTACTATTATTATTATTATTGCCGTTGTTTATGCTGTTGATGTTGTTATTTGGCAGAGACAAAATCAAGAAAACAGAGTTTACAAAACATGAGTATGGTTTGAAGTGAGTCCCATGGATGCCAGCAAAAGAAAACATTTAACTAAATAAATGTAACCCAAAGGTCTCCATTCCTGAGTCATGTGACTTAACATGATGTCTTGAAATTAAAATTCATACAAAGAAGCTCAAACTGTCTTTTAAATTTCTACTGTAAACTTAATAAGTTCATAATTATGTCAAATATTTATCGTTATTGTATATATTTACATTTACTCCTTAGATGTATATGGAATTCATTATCAGTGTAAACAAAATCTCGATTCAGTTTTTATGACTGCGAAGATTTCGAAAATCAATGAACCATATGAAATAAAATAAAATAAATAACAATTTCCTGTATGATTAAACTTCATGTGTAATTTATGCATTGACCATTGTAAATGAATGTATATTAATTACTTGTATCAAGTTATAGTCTTACAGTAAGCATGCATAAATATATTCTATACAATACCTAGCCCAGATTCTGTCCTTAATTATATATTTCTTATTCTTTTAATAATCATCTATGTCCTCCCTTACACGCATCCCGCACAGATTGCGCGACCCCTGAAAATACACCCCTCGGGGGCTGAATGAGAGGCAAGGCCGGACTGTCTCCGGTTAAGCGTTGAGGGTGTGTAATTTTCTATGCTGATTGGCCGTGCAACACAGAAACAGTCCAGGCATTGGACTATACAGGGCATATCAATAAAAAGTATACCCAACTTTGGTAGCTCCTAATTGAATAGTCATAACCAATGTGACTTTGGAATTGCTTTCATGATGAAGAGTAACTTATTTTCTGTCTAATGATACCCTTTTCATAATATTTCTGAAATGTGTATTACTATTAGTTCTTCTTTACCACAAAATATGATATTTAAAGCTTATCAGTAGTAGTGTAAAGAAGGGATTAGACCATCATGCAAGGTCACTGGACAGGTGGTTATCTCATCAACTCGGCTCTCAAATAACATATGAAAAAGAGGATCGGGGGACCAATGGTCACTGATTAGGCATTGCTTGTTATATAAAGGGCGCGAGTAGCTACAAGTAGTGCAGTGGGCCTTAAGGTCACACAGGTTATAACTTTTTTAATTAGAAACTCCCAAAGTTGGGTAGACCTTTTTTTGTATATGCACTGTTACAGTACAACACCTTGTATTCATGAAGAAAGTTACTTATTTGTCATTACCTCTGCCAAGTCAGGTTCCAATATTTATAGATTCATTCTAAACTTAAGGAAAATCAAACCTTAATAGCAAACTATATTTTTGCTTCTCCTTAATCCATACAGCCAACAGAAGTATGTGCACATGTCTAGATTCATTTAGATATTACCACTGCTGACAAAAAACTCGTTGCCATTGCACAGTGTATATGTGCTAGTATTTGAGCTGTAATTTCGAAAAAAAAACATTTTCCTGTCGTACATTTGATATGTCAATGTTCATCACATTGAAGGCAATATGATTAGTTTTTGTCTTGCCTGCGTAGCAAAAAGGGAGACATAGGCGCCGCTTTTCCAGTGACGGCGGTGACGGCGTCAACATCAAAAACTTAACCTTAGGTTAAGTTTTTGATGTTGATGTTGATGTTGATGTTGATATAATTTTGAAAGTATAAGTTCTTAGTCTATGAAACTTGGACGATAGGGTTATCAAGTATCCCAGTCAAGTGAGTAGAATTTCAGGTCACAGAGTCAAGGTCAAAGGTCAAAGGTCATTTAAGGTCAACAATCTTGGACTATGTTGTGGCATCATCATCGAAAACTTAACCTAAGGTTAAGTTTTTGAATTTTTGATATAATTTTGAAAGTATAAGTTCTTAGTCAATGAAACTAAGACTTCAGGGTTATCAAGTATCCCCAATCTTGTGAATAGAATTTCAGGTAACAAAGTCATGGTCAAAGGTCATTTCAGGTCAACAAACTTGGACTTTATTGTAGCATCAACATCAAGATTTTTTTAATAGAGCGAGAGATTGCTGAAGCTAGGGTAAAATATAAAGAGGTGAATCAACTTGATTCTTTATCTTAACTTTATCTAAGCATAAAACAGAAAGAATAAAAAAAGACCTGCATATTATACATGTATAAAAAGTATCTTTCAGTTTGCAATTCTGATTCTATTTATCTCTTTAGCTCTTTAGCACAACTATCACCTTTTATCGCTCTATTTTCTATCTCCAGTCATTTTCAACATAATTTTTGTATGTAGGAATAATTAAGTTTTATAAAGGATTACCACGCCTTCAAGCTTAGCTTCTTCTGAAAGTTCCTCATAATTATTTAAAATTAGTATTACAATAGAAGTACATGTATTCAATGTTGATGATGTATTAATTATATAATTTGTTTATCAGGATTTATGTTGTAATTAGTTTGTAACTTTGGTATTGATATTAACATATCAATATAGAAAATATGTAGGTCGATCTATTCATCTCAATTCATTTATTTTTCATCTAAGATCATTAACATGTGTACATTGATATAATGTGCACCATCAATGGCACAACCATTTAGCTTTTATATGTCAGAAATATCTTGTATATATTTATGAAAGCAGGAATATCAGAAAAGGAGGAAAATTGAACTTTGGCAAGTTATGCAACATGTCTTCGCACAAATTGTTTATTGCATACATGTAAATTGTCTACAAAGTGACAGATGGAGAAAAAAATGAAACAAAAGGAAGACAGCTTAGGTCAAAAGTACATATATTTTGTTTTAATGGACGGAAAAGATGACACTTTTAAGTTAAAACAAATACATGTACCTGTAATCTTGTACAGATATGTCCATAGTATAATATATATAAAGTGAAAATCAAGTCAAATTGTTAATTAAAGGTTAAATTAAAGAAGTAGTAAAGGTCCTTGTTGTCTATTTGCAGTCTTGTTTGGTTGTGTGACTACATACAAAGTTGCTATATTGTTTTAAAGAAATGTCTGTATCCTGGAGTTCTCACGTTGCAGCAATATAATATAAGCTTCACTTTGTCATTCGGTTGTACAACACTTTCTCCTGCGATAATTGCTCTGCGGTCAGTGTCCTATGCTAACCCCGATATCTGACTTTATCCCTGGACCAAACACTATTCTTAACCCTAATCCTAATCCTACTCCTAATCCTAATCTAAATCCCAAGTGCAACCCTAATGCTAACCCTGTACTCTTCATGGAATAAGGCCTGGAGCTATTGTCATCGGAGCAATTATAGGTGCCGTGGTCGAGTGGTTAAGTCGCCGGACTGTCGTTCACGATGTCCGCGGTTCGAGACCCGCCGCGGCACCAATGTCCTTTGGCAAGACATTGATCTACATTTGCCACACTCAAACCAGGTGATGTAAATGGGTACCTGGCAGGAATTGATTATTGAAATGCTAGAGCACGGCAATGGCAGCTCGGCTAAAGCCGGGGTAATAATCTCCCAGTTTGGAAGGGCTTAGTGATTCAAATAAGCACTCCCTGGTATATCAAAACTGAGTATTATTATAAATATTATCATCAGAGAAAATGTGGGATTACTTCTCATTTATATATCGAAACAGGTTTCTTATAAATGATAATGCACTGCCCATTTACAGAAAAACAATTATGAACCCATTTAAGCATGTGATGTGTAACTTTATGGGGGACTCGCATCATTATGTCTTTTATCCATGTACACTGTCTCTGCTTTTACTATGAATATAATGATTATTTTAGAAATAAATTTATAACCTGAAATTGTCTACATCTACCCGTGGACTTTGTTCTCTGTAGTCTGAAAGTGTGCATTTAAAGAGTGATGAAATATTGTACATGTATAGGTATACTTTCCATGATCTAGGGACGTACATAATGATGATATTGATGATAATATATGAGATTTGTAAGGCGCCATTCCACTTGAAATCAAATGCGCAAATATACATATATTTGGTATTTCCCCTTGCAAAGGAAATTATAGTCACCAGTGTAGACCGGTAGTGAATTTGAAATGTCCCAAATTTAAAACTTTCTTATTCTCTATCTGTTCTCTAAACTTTCATTGATAAGTGTCTGCAATCTGTCTGCTTTTATTCATATTAATCAAATATACCATGCACTGAGAGGCTCTAGTTGACATTATGGATCGAAGTGGCAAAAATAGTGTTATTTCTGTCTCCGAGGTATCCATTATTTCACTAGTGGCTTGAAATAGTGCATGATATATTTGCTTTATATTTTTCAAACTAAATGCTTGGTATATTTGTTTTATATCACTTCGTCCGATCCGACTTAATGAATGGCTGTCATATGGTTTTTAACTTTATTCTTATGTCACCCACATTTGGCGCGGTATTGGAGAAGTTCAGTTTGAATTTGTCAATTTAACCTGCGCACAATCACATGTATATAAATAATTACATGTATAATTACAATTACATGCAATTACATGTATATAAACAAGCATTTAATAAGATGCGCAAATTGCGCATTACTTTTGACTGAACATGATGTGATGTCACAAAGCTTATCTACCTTATCTATGACGTCATCCATGGTATAGTGCATTATACCATAGATGATGTCACATATAACACATTTTACTCTTCAGTAGCATCATAGCAATGTTATGTTTGGTCACATGATGCTATGTTGACCAATCACTGAACAGGATTTCATTGATCAAAAATATAAAACTTGACATCAGATTAGTATATCATATTGCTCACAAGTGGTACGGAACAAAATGGAAGACAACCAGACCAAAATATGAATATACAATATTGAGTTTATTGAAATATTTACAAAGCATAGTGAATAATGTTTCAAACTCCAGACACAATTTCTTTCAATTTTCAATATTTCCGCAAACATTGGCAGTTAAAATCCTAACAATGAAAAATAATTGTGTATACAAAAATGCAAAGTGAAAACTTTAATTTTAAATGCCAGCTTCATACAATGCCATATAATTTGATGTTTGTCTCGTTAGAATTCTTGGGAATCTGTTTATTTTATGATTGTTGCAATAAGCAAAATTAAAAATGAAGCATCCCATACATTTCTTGATACTTTAAGTTAAAAGCCCCACTCTGCAGTAGTTAGACCAGGAGGGACCTCCCTGCATGGTCACCGACAGGTGGTTATCTCATCAAATCAGCTCTCAATTAACAACAGAGGATCATGGGGGACCAATGGTCACCAAATTAGGCATTGTTGCTATATAGAGGGCGCAAGTAGCTATAAGTAGTAAGTAAATGGGGACCCGATTTGAGAAGTTATTTGAATGCCTTTAATAGTGCCTTATCACTCGACTTTGCTAAATCCAGTCTAAAGCCAGGTTGATACTTGGTATCAAGCGCACTAGAGTTTATTTGTGTAGTACATGTAGCTGCACTATACAAAGGCATCTACGGTAATGTTAGTTTTATTTACCTTAGTTACAATCCAACATGTACACCAAGGTTATGTCAAACAAAACTCAATGGTAACAAGTTATTTCCCACAGCATTATGTGATTTTATCACCAATATATATTTAATTTCAGTACATATTCAGCTTGGCTTGAAGAGGTTCCTGAACAATAAATTGGAAGAAAAACAAAACAAAACAATACAGTGTACCTGGGTGGTGTTTCACAAAGTTCATAAGTCAAACGTAACTCTAAACTGGACTTAAACATTATGGAGAGCCATTTGCAGCCTTAAAATAAAATACATTCAAAAGCAAAAATTCAAGTACATGTATTTTATACTTTTTTTTATCAATTTCATATCAAGAACATGAAATCTCCACGATAAGAGAAAATGTCAATGATTTGAATCAACCTTGTATGCCTTTTAAAATAACTTTTACAAAATATTTTCATAGATGCCAACGGCTTTCCATAATTGTTAAGTCCAACTTAGAGATAAGTTCAACTTAGGATCTTTGTGAAACACCTCCAGGTATGTGTATATTCAGAGGAATGATTGGTAGAAGTCTTTGAAGATATTCAGCACTCATTACAGTATTACACATACATGAACATGGATTCATGGAATGGCAACATATTCTCCAGGCACATACGTACACCGTGTGATAATTTTCTAGTAAAACCAGTCTATTACTATTACTACTACTGCAGTACAGTGTAAACTCGTTGTAAAGAGGTCCTTGAGACCATGGAAATAACATTATTATATCAGGGATCATATATCAGGGTAAAAAACGCAGAAGAATATAAAGAGCTGGGACCGGCAAAATCACCTTGTTCAGTGTATCAGAGCTGTATATGATTAGGTTTCACTGTAGTATGAAATACATTTAAGTACGGTGTGTTGTAGTTGTGTATACCAAACTACTCTACATTCGAAAAGAATATATGCCTACGAGTGAAAATACATGAAACAAAATAAGGTCAAATCAGAAGTCTTGGACCTCTTATATGTTAATGCATAGCATTCATACTCGAGAGAATAACAAAAACATAATACTGTATAAATTAAGGTAATTTCTCAAAAGTGAGAAGCTTCCATTCCAGAAAAAAGTTAGATTTGGGTAAAGTCTACATTAATACATGAAGGTGAACAATTTGACTACAACTAACATTTTCTAACCCCCTGTACATTTCAGCAAGTCTACTCTTTACTTTCTTAAAACCAGCTACTTACATTTAAATTTACACAATCTGATATCTGGTTAATTTGGGCTTGATTAACACATATGGGTAGATACATGCAAACAATAAACATTCCACAATGCAAGCCAACACATTTCATTCTCTTCTAAAACGTAATGTACATGTATGCATACACAGGTCATTGAACTTTATCAATCCCACTATAAGTATACCAATATTCATTACAGAATATATCAAAAATGCTACTTTTACATCAGGGTTACTTTTTAATTGTCTACGCGGGCACAAGTGGCATTCCAATATAATATACTTCAAAATACATGTACATCTTTTGAATTTTAAGTAGAATAACCAGCTTCTAAAATAGACCAAAAATTGTTAAATTCAATATGAGGAAAATTCAATGTATGTCCCATATGACACAAAGCATTGTTGAATAATATTGTGGAATTGTGAACAACGTAAACAGACGTGAAAATGTCAATTCATTTGATGTTAATTTTTCTGATTCAGAGTAGAGCTATCAGATTAATATATTTACCGGAAACAGTGAAATCTTTATGTGATTGATAATGTACGGGACAAAATAGATTTGGACTTGTCTTAATACAAGAGGTGGGGTCGTCATATTAAAACGCATACATGTATATAGCAGCTATTAGTGGGTATAGAATTTTGGCCTAGACAAGTGAGAAAAACCCACAAGAACAGAATGCAATGATTCAAATACCAAAGAATGATAACTTCAAATTACTGGAACAATGTGAACACATTTGGAAAGGTTTCTTCTCACGTTGCACTGTACTTGACATTACCGCAGATGAACGTCTTCTTGAGATTGAGATCGATGTCGAAGAGGAGGAGATCGGCTCTCTTTCCGACCTCGATCTGACCTACCCCTTTCAGTTTGGCAATCCTGTGGAAAACAAATACGAAGGGATAAGGGAAGAGCGTTAAATATCACACCAGTTACAAGTCTTGGGGAGAAAAATAATGCAGAATTCCTAGGTAATCTATACCCATCTGCCTATGGTATTTTTTCATTTTTTATTTTCTTTTAACAGATGTTTCTGCATTCATCAATAATTCAAATATAAAACATTCGAATAACAATAATAGTATATAATATAACTGATTTACAAAAAGAGTGACAACTTAAATACACACATAAAAATACATATAATCAAAATCTTGAAAGTATGAAGGTAAGTTAACAATAAACAAGATAAATGCAGAGGCCACTAGCTACTGTATATATCTACATAAAATCTAGCTACGTGTATTTACTTTCATAGTATCTATTTATTTATCTATGTATCTACACATGTACAGTGTACATATGCATTTGTCAGCATCGTACATGCTAACATAGATCAACATGTATCTTTCTATCTTTTCACTCATATTTCTCTACCTATCCATTCATCCATCTATCCATCCCCATCCATATCTACATACATGCATATATATCTATCTACCTAGTATGTACATGTATTTATCCATCACTCTATCCATCCATTAATCTACATGTATCTATCCATAATCTATCCATACTGTACACCCATCTATTTATATATCTGCCTATCTATCTATCTATTTATCTATCTATCCATCCATCCATCCATCCATCCATCCATCCATCCATCCATCCGTTCGTCCGTCCGTCTGTCTATCTGTCTATCTATCTATTGATCTATCAATCTTTCTGTCTATCTATCTGTCTGTCTGTCGATCTTTCTATCAATCTATCTATCTCAATATCGATCTGTCTCTCTATCTATCGACCTAGCTATCGGACTATCTACCTAGCTATCTGTCTATCTATCTATCTATCTATCAATCTTTCTGTCTATCTATCTGTCTGTCTGTACATCTTTCTATCAATCTATCTATCTCAATATCGATCTGTCTCTCTATCTATCTACCTAGCTATCGGACTATCTACCTAGCTTTCTGTCTATCTGTTTCACTCCTGCTTACCTCGCTGGGTTCTCAGCTACCATAGCCACAGCTTTGCCTAGTCCCACCTGAAAGACTTTGACTAGAGATCTGAAGGCATCTAGACAAGAACAGCACGAGCCTGCTAGCGTGGTCGTACCGCTCACCACCAAACATTTACCGTCAGGGGATACTTGCACTGTACAGGGGCAAGGGAAGATAGAACATCTGTCATGATTACTTCAGTAAAAATTGGCACCAATACCTCAATAACACAGCCAAACCGACTCAAAACCCTTCCATGCCAATCTATTTTGGTTATTCAAGGTCATTTCAGTATTTGCTTGGCCTATCATCTACATGTACGTGACTGTGGTTTTAGCCAAATTTGCCACCGAGCAGTGATTAGGTCTTAAGAGTTAAAGGTAATACAAAGTTTGGGGAAATTTTGAAAATTGGGCGGGTAGTGATTCTTAACAATTTTGATATATTTGGATGCCCTTTGGATGTCTTATAAGCACTAGAAAATTTAGCCCCTAAAACACTTCTGCTTTTGAGAAAAATTGAATATAAAAATTTACCGGTGCTCAATGTAAATTTTGATAAATTTCAAATAATGCCTACGGCATCTCAGAATATGTAGTTGTGATACATGATTTCCAAACGGGAATAGCTAATCAGTCGATTTTAGTAAAGAAACATTATTTTATTGCTCAATTTATATCTTGACCTTGAGAGGGGGCTATACAACATAAAGAGTGTATTATTTACAATTTCAACCGCGACAATGATCACCGAATATTGTAGGATCGCATATGCTTCCAATATGTTCTTTTGAACCAAATTTTTGACCCAATACCAAAACTTTGCATTACCTTTAACCCTACGTTAACTGGGGGGGGGG
>BEXV01000117.1:84607-128879 GCA_003118195.1 Hemicentrotus pulcherrimus
TATTGGGCAATATTTTGCCCAGTGGCCCAACATCTGGTCAAGATTTTCCCAACAAGTATGCTACCGTATTTGGGCAGTTGAAGGGTCATATCTTTGCCCGAATTTGGTCAAAATACGAAACAACTATGCACGTGCGAAGTAGGGTACTTACGTTTACCAATACCACTGGGCAAAATATTGATTGATATGGGTGATTATTGGCACAACGTTGGGCAAAGTGTTGGAAATATATTGCCCAACCTTTTCACATTGTACTGAATAACCGTTGTTTACTGAATGATTTTTACAGAAATAAAAACATTTATGTGATTTATAAATAAAGAGAACCGGCAGATTCACAGCGGTTACAATCAATAGAAATGAAAGAATATGACGAAATATTTCATCAAACTGGTCTAGGAGGTACAAATAAATTTTACTGCTGCAAAGCAATCCTAAGCGTCATAAACACCGAGGTACAGGGGCGTACGCAGGGGGGTGGTTTTGGGGGTTCAACCCCCCCCCTTTGGTATTTTTATGTATGTCAACCCCCCTAAAAAATCTAAACCCTCCCTTTTGATTTGATTTTTTTTTTAAATTATTAAAAAAAACAAAAAAAAACTATACCCACGGCTAACCTAAAAAAGGTGACCTTACCCCCACCCCCAAAAAAAAGTGTCCGCTCACCCCCCTCCCCCACTGAGCGACTTTTCGGCCGGCGCGATTTTCAAATCTTCGGGAGCAAAATATTTTAACCCCTCCCCCCTGAAAAAAATCCTGCGTACGCCCCTGTATATATATTTATGTAGCTATCGTGTAAAATGGGACATAATGTATACTCGTATTTACATAAATATGGCTTCTACTAATTCTGCTGCTGCTGCTTCTACTACTACGACTAATGTTATTGTTTTGCTACGGCTATAGGCCACTCCATTCTGAATCGATGACTCCATGTCAATTACCTACCGTATCATTCTTAACTTTATCATGGTTCAATTACTAAACCATATCCTAATCATAACAATACAACTTACCTAAAACATAAGTGCAACCCTAAACCTAATCCTATATTGCAAATATATGTATATAAAACCTGGAGCGATTGTCGCAGGAACAACTGTCAGGTCATTTCCTACTACTTCTCCTCTTTCTGCTCCTCCGGATACTACACGCACTACAACAGCAGCCATCATCACCACCACTACAACCTCTACTACTACTTATATTACTTCTACTGTCCCACTCCTCCTCTTCCTCCTTCTCCTTCTACTACTACATGTACTATTACGACGCTGCCATCAACTACTTCTACACCCCTCCTGAATTCCTACATAATACTACTGCCACTCCTACATTAACACTACTACTGCTGCTGCTGCTACTACTACTATTACTACTACTTCTACTACTGCTACTTCTACTACTACCACTACTACTACGACTACTACTCCTACTAATTAAACTGCTGCTTATAATACT
The DNA here is from genome assembly GCA_003118195.1 of Hemicentrotus pulcherrimus. Classification (NCBI taxonomy): domain Eukaryota; kingdom Metazoa; phylum Echinodermata; class Echinoidea; order Camarodonta; family Strongylocentrotidae; genus Hemicentrotus; species Hemicentrotus pulcherrimus. Next base: position 86,069 of record BEXV01000117.1, read on the forward strand.
TCTGTTACTGCCATGACTATTATAACAAGTTTGTCTTCGACCATTATTTTGTATTATCAGGTATCTATATAAACAAAGTGTTTGTGTAACATATCATACCTTTATCCTCTTTCAGAAACGAATGAATGTATCAGCAACCCCTGTCATAATGGAGGTTCTTGTCAAGACTTCATCGACTTTTACAACTGTACCTGCTTACCAGGGTACGATGGATTTAACTGCGAAAACGGTAGGATAATACAAATACAAACTGCTCTTTTTCCCTTGTCGTTGTTGTTGTCTGTCTTATTCTTTTTAGTATTTTCATTATATTTTTGTTTGTTTACTGTTTTTAAGTTGGAGCATTAGTTACTATAAGTAGCATATATTGTATTCCTTAATTAAAGATGAATATAAAAAGGCATACTTGATTAAGGATAGACTTGTTTTTCCCCGGAGACTAATGCGATAAAATCCATATATGATCTGCGAATTAATTCCTCGTATCTTAAAATAGAATTTAGAATAACCATAGACTCTCTTTTTATTGATCTTGTACATGTAGCATATAATATTTTCACGTACATGCGTCAGATCTAAGAGCCCTACAACGTTTACATTTGAGATGTAATGCTTTCTATTAGCCTGTTTCTCCTGGGTTTACTTTTGATCAGATATTGACGAATGCCTCGGCAACCCTTGCCAAAATGGAGCAACTTGTTTCGACTTTGTTAATTTTGTCAACTGTTCGTGTCAAGCTGGCTTTGATGGAACCTATTGCGAAAATGGTAAATTTAAATTTTATTAATGATATGTATCAATGTAACATTTCAATGATAGGAGGGGAGGGGGAGGGGGATAGAAATGCGATCGGCGAAGAAATTCGTTGGCATGTACCTTGAAGTTTTTCTTTATTTTGTGACGTATCCGCTCTCATTGATTTTGTGTGCCGCCCAATAAAATGACACTGAAGCAATTTTTGGGTCGCGGGAAGCCCGGTGTTCTCACGCAACGATGTTTTTATGTTTGTTTTTGTCTTCTTCAGAAATTGATGAATGTTCCAGCAATCCGTGTCATAATGGAGCTATTTGTTATGACTTTGTCGACTTCTATAACTGTTCATGCCAGGCTGGATATGACGGACTCCAGTGTCAAAATGGTGAGAATTTGGATGTAAGGTAACGTGTCAATATTATTACAAAGTCTTTAGATATATGTTATTTTTTTTTCGTGGAGAGAAAGAGAGGATCAAAATCTAATGGGAAAGTCATGAATACGTGTGCACGACCTCGCGGTAAGACTGGTATTCTCACTGAGTGATAACTTTTTCATTTGTTCGTTTCCCAGAAATTAATGAATGTTCCAGTAACCCGTGCCTGAATGGAGCTACCTGTCTTGAATTTGTTGACTTTTACAACTGTTCTTGTCAGGCCGGCTTTGACGGGCTACATTGTGAAAACGGTGAGAATTTCTAAGTTTAGTAACTTTTTAATATTATTTCAAAGTCATGGATTTCTTTTCTTAGGGAGAAAAGAAATCAAACTGTGATGGATAATGCTGTGTGCCTTTTAGTTTGTCTTCAATTGTTCATCATGAGATGTATCGATTTTCGTATAACTTGTGTACACTGATGATGTATGTCGGATAAGTCTTTCAATTTGTAAAATGGTACGGAAGCCATTGTTTGGTCGCGGCGAGACTGGATTGTAATTGAATGATGTTTCATGCTTTGTTTTATTTTTCAGAAATTGATGAATGTTCCAGTAATCCGTGTCAAAATGGAGCTACCTGTACTGACTTTGTTGGCTTCTACAACTGTTCTTGCCAGGCTGGTCATGACGGTCTACATTGTCAAAATGGTAAGAATTCGGATTTATAGATATATCATAACATCATTATATGTGATGTTTATTTTTTGATTTGTTTCCTTAGTGTGTGTGTGTGAGAGCTAGAGAGAGAAAAAAAGAGATAAATAGAGAAAAAGAAAGGGAGAGAGATATGCTAGTTTCAGTTTTTCTTCACTTTTTTATATTGCAATATATCGGCCCTCACTGAGTGAAAACTTTTACATTTTTTCATTTCTCAGAAGTTGATGAATGTTCCAGTAATCCGTGTTAGAATGGAGCTACCTGTAGTGATTTTGTTCATTTTTACTGTTCACGTCGGGCAGGCTACGACGGGCTACATTGTCAAAATGTTAAGAATTTGGATGTAAGCTTACATCCCAACATTATTATATAATTATGGATATTTGTTGAGAAAGAGAGAGAGAGAGAGAGATAGAGAGAGAGAGAGAGAGAGATGTATTCTCACTGAGTGATAAGTAATTCATGTCTTTACTTCCTTTTTTTCTTCTCAGAAATTGATGAATGTTCAAGTAATCCGTGCCTGAATGGAGCTACCTGTCTTAAATTTGTTGACTTTTACAACTGTTCTTGTCACCCTGGTTATGAAGGGCTACATTGTCAATATGGTAAGGGTATAGGTGTAAGGTTCAACAATAATGATTATTGTTTGTCACAAATATTTGTCAAAATAATATCATTAAAGATAACAAACCGAGAAGTTAAAACGTCATCATAACATAGTTTAACTTATAGAATACTGATACTTTTGAATCCCGTGGAAACCCTGTAATAAATATTTAAACAAAAACAAATTGAACAGAAATCGATGGATACGCTAGCAGTCCCTTTCAAAATAGAGCTACTTTTTAAGACTTTGTTGACTTGTATAACTGTTTATGCCAGGATGGTAATGACGGGCTACAGTGCAAAATGTTAAGGACACTGTTGTAAGATCACATTCTTAAATTATTAAAAAGTCAAGATAACTTATATTTCTTGACTGTTCTGAGAAATGATATATGAGGAAAAAGAACGAAAGGACCTAAATGTGAACTCTTCATTTATAAATCTTCGATCGCTCATTAATCTATATATCATACATGCATGTCCATGGGTCAATATGCACCAATCAAATTCAACCACTTTATATCGTGAACGCCGTCGCATGCATCATTTGACATTTTACTGAAGTTTGAACATAAAATTAATAATTTTTTCAATATTTTTCAAATTATATATTTCATGTTCTTCCTTGGAGATATAAATGAATGTGCAAGCAACCCCTGCTATAATGGTGCAACATGTTTCGACTCCATCGATTTCTATAACTGCTCGTGTACAGATGGTTATGAAGGCATAAACTGTGAAAATGGTAAGACGGACAACATTCTGCATTCTTGCATTCTATCGACTCTCTCCCTTTTCTCTGTAGGCCTACTCCCGCTCTATGTAATCTAAACGATTTATAATAATCATAAGCCGAAATCTGTCGGCTATTTTACCATGTTTAATGTATCCGAAATTGACTTATCCCCATTGCATCTTTGTCTTCGTCAACATGGAAGGACATTTTTGCTACTCGATTATCCTGAAATTTAGAATATGCTATATCTGGAAACAGAATGGGATGAACAGTTATATTCAAGTTTATAAACCAAACAGTCAAGGATTCATCTTATCAGACATATTTTATACCACATTGATACTGCTGAGTGCTCTACCATACTCTTTTCCCTTTTAACAGAAATCGATGAATGCACTGTCAATCCACTTCAAAATGGGGCTAGAAGCAATAACTTTGTTTGCTAATACACATTTTCATGTGTGGCCGATGATGATGGGCTTCATTGTCAAAACAGTGAGCAGATTATTAAGTCCTCTGTTGCTAGTTTTTCATTTCAACTCCCTTACTTGAATCAGTTAAGAAAAGGAAAGAAAAAAGAAAGAGCAACAGGATTCATGTATTATCAAACACATGTTAACCCCTGTTGACATATATTTTGCGATGGTGACACCGTCTGCCTTTTCTGATTTGTTTTCTTCAAGTTTCTTATGCTTCTTATCTTTTCACTTCCTAGATATGAACGAATGCTGGAGTAATCCATGCCAGCATGGTGCTACTTGTTTGGATTCGATTGATTTCTACAATTGTTCTTGTGCAGGAGGATATGAAGGCATGAATTGTGAGATAGGTAAGACACTAATATGATGTCAAAGTGTGCACCTTTGAACTAGCATTTCATATTACATCTGTTCTAGTACAAGAAGAAAGGAAGCAATAGAGAGAGAGAAAAAATAAATAAAATAAAGCATGGCATACTCTCCATTATTCCTTGCCAAGAATATCATTGCAGATGTTCATCGCCCCTTATATGTCCTCAGTACGGTACCATTAACTTATTTCATCAACCCTGTACATATTTAGTGTAGCCATCATTCCACCTTGACAACGTGCTAACTCATATTTCTTATTTCTTTGGTGTGTCAGATATCGACGAATGCTTGAGCAACCCTTGCCAAAGTGGAGCTACCTGTACAGATTTTGTTGATTTCTTCAACTGTACTTGCCCGAAAGGTTACCATGGAATTCATTGTCAAGTTGGTAAATGAAAATGATAGCCTTCATATTTTTTTTTGCAGAAGACAATGTATTTGTCAAACGAAATAAAAAAAAACATTATTAAAAAAAAGTATACAATGATATATTAAAGGTTGTCAGGTAGGTTGTGCAAATTGACGTCACTTCAAACATTTTTCTACACCTTGTCATGGTAATACAGTATGAACGCATTGTCTACGGGTACCGGATGATCAATGTGATAAGGCAACAGGAGTGAGATGATCTACGGGTATCTAGTCACCGTACAATACGTGATACCTCCTTCATTGTTTGGGTTAATAGCAGTACTAACTCTATGTTCTACTCTATTCTCAGGATGCGGAAATATCAATCTACACTTGTTTCTCTCGATCAAAGTTTAATAAAAGGATACCTGTATAAATTTCTTCAATAAAAAATTAACTGTGCACTGATAAAAGCTACCGAACCTTGAGCCAGGGTATTTATGCCGCTTTATCAATACTTTCTAGTTTATAAATCTTAACATTTTGATACCGCGTTATGTTTCTACAGAAATGGATGAATGCTCTAGTAATCCTTGCCAAAATGGAGCTACTTGTACGGATTTTGTTGACTTTTACAACTGTACCTGCCTCCAAGGTTATGATGGAATCCATTGTCAAAATGGTAAGGAATTCAACCGTGATAGAAGTTACATATTTTCTTCAATCTGATATACTGTATCTAATATCATCTCCATTACCATGTTTAGCACGATGTCTACGTACTCAATTTAAATTTGAAATGAATCCTTCGAAATCAAAATGAGTATTTGCTCTCTTCACCAAAGATTCGAATTCCAGCTTGTGCATGTTAATGATAAAATTGATCACAGTGTCAATTCTCAATATTGAGCAGCTCCTTCAGATAGGAATTGCCGGGGGAAAAAGAAGAAGAAGAAAGAGAGAGAGAGAGAGAGAGAGAAAAAAAATATTAAAAGAGAAAAAAAAAAACTCCATGTTTTTTTTCTTCAAACTGACATAAGCAACCTATACAAAGTATCCATTGTAATTATCAATTTTCTTTAATTCATAGAGGTCACCGAATGCTCTAGTAATCCGTGCCTGAATGGGGCTACCTGTAATGACTTCGTAGACTTTTACAACTGTTCTTGCCCGCGAGGTTATGATGAAATCCATTGTCAAAATGATAAGAAGTAGCCGCCAAACTGTCATTAAATTCCCTTTATGTATAATTATAAACATGCTTCTTTTAAAAGTCAACTTGCACGGCAATGAAAATGAACGCTTACTTCTGAATTTAGCAATAGTTATGATTAGGAGGTCTTTGGATCTGTTAGCATCATGATATGTGTTCTAATCACAAATGAATGACAAAAACTAATGAAGCTTCAATTCTTAATATATGTACGTTTCAAAAGATTTCTATCAGACCTTTCGACTACCTGATGATATTCTTGACAGATATAGACGAATGCTTAAGTAGTCCTTGTCAAAATGGTGCTCCCTGTTCGGACGCAATCGACTTCTATAACTGTTCATGCATTCCTGGCTTCAACGGTGTCAACTGTGAAAATGGTAAGTCATCGTTGAGAAGAAAAAAGATCCCAATTTGATGACGGTGTGGCTGAGGATATTCGTTTTGACGTTTAGCAATCCATTTTCTAACATGTCTAACGTGATATGAAACTTGAAAACGAAATGTGTCCATTGAAATTCTAAATTCCATTAGCGCCTGTAAAAATGTTTATCTCAAACTATTTCTAATTGAATGCTTAATCGTTAACTTAATGATCTTTCCAACAGATATAAACGAATGTCTGAGTGATCCTTGTCACAATGGTGCTACCTGTTCTGAAGAAATCGATTTCTACAACTGTTCGTGCAAACCCGGTTATGACGGTATACACTGTGAGAATGGTAAGTCAGTGATGCAAACATGAACAAATATAAATGGTGCTTTGTTGTAGTTGAATATTAAAGCTTTGACTTATTTTGTAATTTGTCAATGTTTTTCTGTTTAAATCTTTAGTTCTCTTGCAGCTACATTACACTTGTCACATCGACGAGATCGACACAGACCGACACCAAGCCGAAAATAACAAACAAAGTACTACATTCATAAGTGTGGTAAATAATAAATGTTGGAAAACTAACCAAATTATACATTGCCAATGATGATAGTCAGACCGCCACGACGATTCACGACCGATTTAAAACCGAAATATTTGGGCCATTTTGGCTTATATAATCTTTTTGTTTGGATCGGTAGTCGGTCTAATGTCAGTGTCGTCGGTGTGACTAACGTATTTTGGCCATCAATCGGTCGGTTCGGAATAATTTTTGAATCGGTATGGCATTTGGACTGAGGTATAACGCTTAATCTTGACACCGCAGTCACATCCGCATACGTTGAATCATCGGGTAATCGCGTCCGGTCGGGTGGTCGCGTTACACGACCTGTTGTAGATTTGCCTTTGGGTTTTCACAAAGGGTCGGGTAAATTTGACAAGACCATTTGCTGATGAGAGCGGTTTATTAAACACGAATTTTGTGATGGGCTATGTTTTCACGGAAGGTCGGGTAGGCCTACCACCCGACTAGACGCGATGACCTGATGATTCGCAAGTAAGCTGTCACACCAACGATGCCGACACAATCTATAGACTAGACTGATAAAAAATTATACCTTACTTCCGATGACCAAAAATCGGTAGGTTTGAATTGCTTTGAACATGGTTTGGCATTTTGATTGAGATACTGAAATCACCGTCAATGTCAATGTTGTTATGTTTATTTGACATTTATAGAAATCGACGAATGCGTTAGTAATCCTTGCCAAAATGGAGCTACCTGTACGGACTTTGTTGACTTCTACAACTGTTCATGCCAGGCTGGTTATGATGGTCCTCACTGTGAAAATGGTAAGACTTGTGCCTTGTTCTATTCCAAAGGTGCAAACATAGGTACATGCTATTTGATAATGTAAATCAGAACACAGAATATCGTGCTCTCCGTTAATCACAATTTGTTCCTCACTATGTCACTCCATTTTAAGAATATGTGACATTTTAAAATTAGTTTCCTATTCAACAAAATGATCAATTACAAAGTGTAGGTATTCAAGACACACAGCCGACATTGATTCACAACTGCTTTATATGTAATACTGTATTTGTCGACTTGATAATCTTTTCTACAGATATCAACGAATGCTTAAGTAATCCTTGTCAAAATGGTGCTACGTGCTCGAACAAAATCAATTTCTACAATTGCACTTGTATTCCTGGATTTGATGGTATCAATTGTGAAAGTGGTAAGTTTCAAAGTAGCAAAAAAAAAAAAAAGTTTTTAAAGTTCTGGGAAAAGTGAAGAAATAAAATGGCACTATTACTTTTTCGATATGTGTAAGTGTGGAAGAGTATCATTATACAATATCCCTTGAAAATGGTGGCTCTCCAAATGCCCACCTATTCGGAATATGAATAGTAACAGCTAAACGATTTGGATCCCACCTTCATACCATATGTTCATGTAGTTCCATATAAACGTCTCATTGTATAAGCATGTGACATCGAAATAAACCCCGGGCCAATTACGTATTTTTTGATGACATCGAAAACACACAGTATAATGCTTATCGGTTGCATAATTAAGCTTTTCCCATCGCTTCCAATATTTGTTTTCTTTCACAATGCAATTTTTTATTATCATATAGTTTTAAGTACAGTGCCATTACGATTTTAACATCTTTTAAGAAAGGATACACTTTTGTGTTGGCTATTCAAAGACTAAGTAGTTGTAATGGCTATGATACCAATACAATCAATTATTCACGGATGGTTAAATGAATATTTACTTCTTTAATCTATTGCCTACTTGTATTTCTACATGAAATTTAACATTTCCAGCCATTCCAAAGTGAATTTGCAATTGTTTTCACTAATTTCTACAGATATCAACGAATGCTTGAGCAATCCTTGTCAGAATGGTGCTACCTGTTCGGATGAAATAGATTCCTACAACTGTACCTGCAAACCAGGATACGACGGTATTAACTGTAAAATTGGTAAGTCAACGGTTATCAGAAACTGAATTTTAGATCCAAAGTATTAGATGATGTATCCATTAGCCTTAGGCACGTGTCATGGTCGAGCGGATATGTTACCGGACTATGGATCAAAAGGTTCGCAGTTCGAGTCCCGCTGCGACACTTGTAAATGGGTACCTGGAAGGAATTAATTGCTTGAAATGCTAGAGCGCCGTAATTGAAGCCATGCTGAAGCCGGGGTCATAATTTCGAAAACCTCTTTGGAAGCGCATAGAGACGTTAAAATGAAATATGTGCTATTCAATAACCGAATATCATTATTATTAGTATGATTATTATTGTTAGGGTTGCCATTTTGCTCTTTAAAAAAACATTGCAATTTAACATACATGGATATCACTGAACGTGCATGTAAATTTCGAAAGTGATATGTTTTGACTCTGCAGAAATCAACGAATGTTTCAGCAACCCTTGCCATAATGGGGCTACCTGTACTGATATTGTTGACTCCTACAACTGTTCCTGTACACCTGGTTATAATGGAGTTAATTGTGAAAACGGTAAGGCTAGGATAACTGAAATTGAAAAAAATTGCGTGGTCTTCATGACTTGTACATCTTATCACAACTTATGCCTACATACTGATTTTTCCATCATCAATATTATATAATTTATTCAACTCCCAGATGTTGAGTTAAATGATTATCATGTTTGCATATTGCGTTATTCTATGATTATCTGCTTTATAAAATGATTTTCATTTTATGTTTTCACCCTGTAAAAGATTATGGAATCCTTCCTGTCTTTGGCTGCAATGAAGTTTATCAATTAACCACTTTAGTACTACTTCAGATCAATCCAATTCGAATACAGTTATAATGATATGTAATCCAGGTATTTCAGTAAAGTAGAGAGACTTTGATTCCATCACTCTGTGTCGTTTCCTTAGCCATTAATGGATGTTTCAGCAAACCATGCCTCAACGATGGCACATGTGTGGAAATGGAAATCACTTATGACTGTTCATGCCAATCTGGCTACGAAGGAAGTCATTGTGAAAACGGTAAGGCAAGGGGTACAAACTCATGGAAATGTTTGGGGAGCAAAACTGATTCTGAAGATGATAACTCAATAAAACAACATATCAAAGCCGATGGATAGGCATTTCTTTTTGGTAAAGTTTATGTTTCTTTCAGAAATTAATCTTAAATCCAAACTTAGTGATATTTATCATATATTATCAACACAATCTTTTAAAAGCAGAGCTTTAAAAAATGAATATCTTAATGCCGAACTAGGTCTACTAAAATTAATTCTCAGAGATATCATAAAGGGTGCTTCAAACCAGTATAAGGGTACATTAAGGGCTTAATTACAACAAAATATTTCTTTAAAAATATTCTCAACTTCCTGCTAAATGCAATATTAAATTGTCAAATATGATACACAAATAAACATTCCTTCGCTTCTTTCATTTAGAGATTGACGAGTGCCTTAGCAACCCTTGTCAGAATGGAGGGTCTTGTTCAGACAATATTAACTTATTCATGTGCACCTGTCTCGATGACTATGAGGGGAGCCAGTGTGAACAAGGCAAGAGTGAAGTTATTCTAGTACGTTAAATACAATTAAAGAAACACCATCTTCACAGCGCAAGGGTAGATGTTGCCATCATTGCTTCACTTCCTTCTTAGAATAGTGGCCCCGAGGTCAGGTGTTAAGTGTCCATGGTATCTGCCAACGCATGTCATGCCAGTAACATTTGTATCTGTTTGGGAGTTGCACAGGCTTTTGTATGCTGCCACTATGTTCTTTTATAATTAGATGTCAAACCTCCAAACTATATAAAGGCAGCACATTTCTTTTTATATTACTTAAAGTATTAACCTTCCCGACGAGGACCATGTAATAAAAGTGATCGAACATTTGGGAACTCGCAATCGTGACACTTATTGGATTTTTCTGTTTAGTTTTAGTAAACTTAATACACTTTATAATGTATGTAAAGCACTGTGCTACCATCATATAGCTTATCATACCAATGCATGCAATATCCTCTCTGAAAGCATTGCCACAGTTATACCATAATGACGGACCGAAGAATATCGCAAAATCCATCACCATGGATTTTTCTTCTTCAAATGGTTTAGAATCAGAGATGTATTTTTGTTCCTTCACAATGCGCAATTAAGGTCAGTTAGTTTAAATAGTGATGATATACCTTCGACACAATTAAACATTAGTCTATTATGATAATTAGTCAACTCATGTATTTCTATTTTTCAGAAATCGATGAATGTTCGAGCAATCCCTGTCAGAATGGTGCGACATGCAAGGACTTAATCAACATTTACAGCTGTACATGTCCAAAAGGCTACGATGGGATCCACTGTGAAAAAAGTAAGATGGCAGTGGTGATATACAGTGCGACCCAGAACAAACGAAACAGAAAATTATCATTGTTTATTTATAACTTTATATTCACAATTAAAATTAATAAATGACACATATTTGTAAAGCTTAGATCCTCTTCTTTCATTTGACGCAACTCATATGATGCATGTTTCAAGCCTTTCGTCTTTATTGCGCATGGCTGATCGTCAACGAAACGGAGTTAAGTCGTTTGTCAATTCTGTTTGTTACTACGGCATACAACCAGTGAACACGAAATAGTGAACACGAAATCGTTTAATCAAATTCTGGAAATGCAAGCATTACTTTAAACAAACATAACCTTGCTGTTCCTGGCTCACTTTACCTGATTGAGATGTCATATGAAAGGGCAGAAAATAAAACTTCCAGAGATGTAATTTCCTCTTTGAAATTCGGCTACCGGCCGCCAAATGTTTTTTTGTTTTTTTTAACCCTATCTTCAAATTGATTTTAATTACTCATGCGTGAAATATGCATCATATGAGTTGCATCAAATGAAAGAAGAGGATGGAAGCTTAACAAATTATGTCGTGAATTAATTGTAATTGTGATTAAGTAATGATAAACATAAACAATTCTTGGTTTCGTTTTTTTTGGAGGACGCATAATTTAGCTTTGACATGAAAACGTACTGTAAACAGAGCTCCAAGCACAAAGTCATCAACACGCCGATAATCATACATGACTATTATGTAAACTGGTGGGGATAGATATTATCTTCAACGAACATTACCCGTGTTAACTGGATTTGCATGTCTTCAATAGTGTGCTATTCTGAACTGGAATCTCAAGTCACTCCCAATTAGCTTTCAGTTGGAATCATGTGACATTATTATATTTCGAATCCTGTCTTCTAAAATGTGGTATAAACAATAAGTTTCCTCCACGTGTTTGTTTTGGTTATCCACCCGGTAAACATTATAAAGATGGTTCTTAATTTCAAAGGTATAAAAATATTTCATAGAAGAATTCGAAGATTACGATAAACACTACACTGCTTTCAAGTTATGCTCAATTGTCATTCTTCTGACTAACAACATTTGGAAGAAGAAAACAAAATCAGAGAGACGTATTACACATTTTTTTAAAATTTGTTTTGCAGAATCATCTGGTGAAAAAGCTAATGGTGAGTTTCAATACTGTTTTCATTTAAAATTGCTGACTTATGCCAACATGTGTATTGATTCTATAAGTAAAGATGTGCTATGAATATGTCGATAAATAATTATGAGCTCTTCACAAGGTCAATAAATAATGTGTTTAACCCCAAACTGAATTATATATATGTATATCGCCTCTTGAAAAGAAGCAATCATATCATCATCGAGAAGAATATGTTTTTTGGAGTAACGGCCTTCTGTAGGCCTTATCATCCCTTTAGTCTCTCTAAATGCTATCTAAGTACAAAGTACAAACTGGAACAAATATCCATCAACTGGGTTGGTTTATGAATAGATCGAGATGAGAAGTGAGAGATTTTATAGTATATTTATAAATTTTCACTCTTTAACTCTTCTCCCATAGACAATGATTTCTCCTGACCCAGTTGTATTAAATCGGTGATAAAAAGGTTTCAAGACTCCGGCCTGGAAGGGGTAGTTTTGTAATGATTTTGCTATCCTGGTTGTATGAGACCGAATTGTTGAATCATTATTACAACTGGGTAATTACATGATTTTTTAAATGCTTTTTAGAGGTGTTGTGCTATAATAGTAGTTCATTCAATTGACTCTTAATCAAAAGGGGTTAGGAGGCCAATCACAGTCGGCACTGCCGTCCTTATGGCAAAACCCTATGGCAAAACTTTAAATCCACTTTCGATCCTGTGTATAGTGTAAATGGGTATCTAGCAATTACTGGGTTAAGATAATTGAAGGGTCCTCATGAAGAATAGCACTGGTGCTGACGAGGCTTCCCTCGGTTAACTAAATAGTATCATTATTATCATATTAATATGCTTGATGACAGTTGCTCTCATCGCCAGCCTGTCCGTTCTCGGTTTCATCTTGTTGATCGCCATCATTATCGTCACTTGCTGGCTGACACACAGGTGGGTATATTTGCATATTTTTCTTATATTATTTCAATTGTTGTCATTGGAATGAAAATGATATGGTAGCATTCAACGCATTACATTGATTAGAAATGAGAAATGTACCCTTTTTACAAAATTCATTTCTTTGAAGGATTATTGTTCATGGATCACGTTCACGTTTTATGGATTAGTTTTAAGTGGGTTAGAGTTAATTCCTACTTCCTATCTGTTTAACTATCTATCTTTCTCTACCTCATGGTAGCTTGGAAGCTTGGAGGCTATTCGGGCGACAATAAAATTAACCTTGAGACGCAGGTTCTGCATAATTGTCTGTCTTCAGCTGTTGTAGTATTCTTTTTTTCAAATATTGTTCTTGATATCTACCTTCCCTCCTATCAAACATATTTGTCAAACTGATGAACATTTTTTTTTAACATGGATCACATTTTACTTTCACACGCTTCTTTAAAAAATATCTCCATGGAAACAGACAGAGCAAAGTTACTCCAGACGAACTCGAGCTCGACCCTACTTCAAAGAACGATACGAGGTCGACAGTAGCTTGGGAAGATGACGGTGATGGTGGTCGACCAGCGTCACCGATATCGGTCGTAATGCCAAACGGTGATCTCACGTACATTTTCGATGTCGAGGAAAGCATGTATGAAAAGTGGACCTGAAACATTATGAATAATGACAATATCTTTATGTGAGCCGCGCAAGAGAATTTAAATGTTTGTTCATGGCATGGTTGAAGTGAGCGCAATTTTACCAGGGCGGTTGGCGTTTCTTGAAAAAATTGCTATCAAAGATTTGCAGCTTCAAAATTTCGGACCCTACATTATTATGATTAGAGGATATGCACTGGAGAGTATGGTGTATCAACGTATATTCATTCAACGTTGTCCCGTTAATCAAACTGCCATAGGAGATTAAAAAAAACACAAAGAATGCCTCGCTGCTCGAATATAAAAATGCGTTTGGTCAAATCTTGGACCCTACCTCAAATTGTTGTTTTAAAAAATGAAGGTGGGGGCATCCCTTCCTTTCCCATACTGCAAACAAAACGAAGCTTGAAGACTGTAGAAAAGCCAAATGCAATAAATCATTTGGAATTATTATTATCATCATTATGGGGGATTATTGTCATGATTGTGGTATTTTATATCTGGCAGTAAGCTACCTATGAAAGTGATGGGTGACGAGTTTGGACAAGTAACGGAATCTATATAAAAAACTTACTTTTTTAAAAATGAAGATGCATGTATCTTTATACAAATGTATTCATCTGCTTTTGATGAGGATTGATTGATTGATTGATTTTATTTCATTTCATTTCATATAACAATTGTTTGAACAATAAAGAATATAGTTGACAAGGTAAGATCAAAATTATGAAATGAAACAGGAACCTACTGGAAAGCATAGCTTGTTTTTGTAGGTTCCCAAGAATAAATATACTATAATCTGAACATTTTTATCATAAATCATTTTAAAGTGTCTTAATAATCACAGTAAATAGGTATAATATAATAACATATTTTCGTAAACCATTTTAAAGTATTTAAATATTCAACAACAAAAAAACCAAAAAAAAAGATGGAAAAAAAGCACAAAGGACAGGAAAATTACATAAAAGGATAAGACAAGACATGAAAAAAACAAGTCATAACAAGACAAAAAAAACAAGACAGGGTGGGACAAGACAAAAAGAAGGACATGACAGGACAAAACAAGACACAAACAAAGCACAAACAAAGCTGCACACAACAGAAGATAGAAGAGGGAGAGAGGGAGAGGGAGAGAGAGAGATAGAGTGAAACAGGGGAGATGTGAGAAGTTTAACCTGTAGTAGACATATATTTTTGTATTAAATTCTTTTTGAACACTCTACTAAAACTATAATATGTCGGTTTATTTCTAACTGAATCTGAAAGAGAGTTCCAAAGTTTTGGACCTGAAAATACAAATGATTTATTTGAGAGCAAAGTTCTTGTTTTTGGTAGATGAAAAAGCTCGGCAGACCGAGTGGGATAGTGATGAATATTAACATTCTTTGAAAACATTGTATAAAAGACATTAGGCAGTTCATTTCTATTCAAATTATACATGAATACTCCCAGATTATAATTGTATAAATCTGTTATCTTTAGGATAGTATGTGTGTGAAAAAGTGCATCCGTGTGCGCTAGAAAATCAGAATGACATATAACACGCAGCGCTTTTTTCTGGAGTAATAAAATTCTATTTAAAAGATAGTCAGCACAATTGCCCCAGGCTATAATACCGTAGTTTATGTGTGGAAGGATCAACGTTGAATACAGGTTTAATAATATACGAGTTGGGAAGTAAAATTTGACCTTGTTTATAATGCCAATATTTCTTGAAATAACTTTACAAATATTATCTACGTGTTCCTTCCAGGAAATCTTTTCATCTATCGTTATTCCCAGAAATTTAGTATTTAAAACTCTTTGAGTAATGGTACAATCAAAAACAACATTGCCTGGAAGTTCATTTATTATGTTACTGAAGAGCATGTAGTTCGTCTTTTGCAGATTGAGAGATAATTTATTGGCTTTGATCCATTCTGAAACACATTTTAATTCCTGGTTAATGGTTGAAAGCAAAATATGTGGGTCCTTATGGGAAAAGAAAAGATTTGAGTCGTCAGCAAAAAGAATAAAAGATAAAACCTCCGAAGACTTACAGAAATCATTGATATAAATAAGAAAAAGAAGCGGCCCCAAAATAGAACCTTGTGGGACACCACAACTTACATGTTTAGTATTAGACAGGGCATTGGCAATAAAAACACACTGCTGCCTATTGTGAAGGATAAATAGGGGAAAGAAAAAAAAAATACTTCGATTGCTTACGTATGTTTGTGTGTCATGACTGTACATTTATTCTGTATTATGAGGTAAACGGTGACTGATCTCTTGTAAAAGATTTTTTTTTTCTCCATTCCGAATTTAAATAGAAGGATGAATGGCATAAATCAGTTATCCAATGTCATGCACTTTAGGGTCATTCGAAAGAAGACAAAATCTACCAGATCAACCCAAATATCAAAGACATTTATTAGTCTTTGCATAATTAGATATTGATAATTAAGATTGCAGCCTCCAAAGAACCCAAAGCACCCTCATGCCTTCTTTCTCCCTCTCTCTCTATGACTCTCCGTGCTTCTGAATGATATCCTTTATATTCTATTTTTTTTTAAAGCCCCACTGCACTACCTATAGCTACTTGCGCCCTCTGTATAGCAAACAATGTCTAATCTGTGAAAATTGGTCCCTCATAGTCCCGTTTTTTAAATGTTAATTAAGAGCTGATTTGATGAGATAACCACCTGTTAATAACCATACAGGAAGGTCAATCCCTCCCGGCAAAACTAGTGCAGATAGGCTTTAAGTTATCTCCACCCTCTCTTTCTCTTTTCTAGCATGTATGATGGGATAAGGATCATGTAATTCCTACCCGCATATACATCCCACCATATACAACCTCAACATCGGTCACACACACACATCAATTTTTTTTTAAAGAAAACAACTCCCTATCGAAATAAACGCGATGGAACTCCAAGATATTTCGGTTTTCAATTTTTATTTACGATATCTTTCCTCAGATAGGTTTCAACTCATAATAATCTACAGAAAATGTTTACAAACTACTAGACATATCTGTCGCTCAACACAATAATAATGATGCACCTCACATATGGCCATCTGAATACAACAGTGTCAGGCGGGCGATCACCAAATTCACCATACCGTAGTGTCCCTCCGACATCACAAAAGCAAACTCAATGATGACCCCCAAATATGATCAACTCCACCATTTTATTTCTTCAAATTTAGAGACATACAACTTGAGAGCACAAACAATCGAAGATATTAAGTTAACCAACAAAATGAAAGAGCATTATAAAAATTAGCGGAACACAAAGCAGACGCATTCAAATTATTTCGCTGATACCGCCACAGTCCTTGATCATTCAATACATTCCATTGCTCGTGGAGGGATCAGCAAAATAAGTTCATCGAATCACTACAATAGGTAGAATACTGATTAGGTTGATGTAATAGTTTGCGCATGAAAGAACAAACTATTGCAGTTGGTAAAACGCAATAATTATTTCAACCAAGAAGAAAACAAAAAGATCAACGTGACAAATATTTGAAATAAATTCATAAAACCTTCCATTATTTGTTTGAAAAGAGATTTGCTGATCCACATTGCTGATGTAATCATATGCGAAAGACAATTTGATCAATTGAACTTATTGTGCATTGCTTAAAGTACATGAAAACACAGAGTGAGGCAGGCAATAACAATGGCGCAATGCTCATGCACCGATGTATACTTATTTCGTGGCATTTTATCAGTAGGTAATGGATTAAAACTCAATTTTATATTTGTATGTGATTTATCGTCTCTCTACAACGCTTGCTTTAAAAACGTTTTGGGTTGATTTATATGTGAGAAATGGCATAAAGCTTTGTGGAATATGTCTTGGCGTTTTTGTGCATATGCTAGTGCAGACAGCGGACATTCAGTTGGCACATATCCTATTAAAACATAAACTTTGCAAAATGTACCACCTTAAATCAATAACACCTTCAAAAGTAGTTGACCAAATATAGAACTAAAAATGAAATAAGACTAAAGTAAAAGGGTAGATGAGTACAAAAATATATCGTTTTGATTATTCTTATGTTGAATATGGGGAAATTCCTATCATTTGATTTAAGAAAAACTTTTGTCCCCAATTAGACCAAAATATGAAGTTTGGACTTTGACTATGTGCGGAAACAGAAAAAAAGGAAGCTTGAAGCAAGCGCAAAGTGTGAACTCTATGCTGCTTTATGGCAACTAATGTTCATGTTCTTTTATGGAGAAAAAAAAATCGAACTCAATAGATGGAGAACAACAGATGAACAATCTACACGTAAAAACATTTTCTCTCTCATCTACACGTAATCTCATACCGTACAAATCTGCAAAAATGTAATTTTTGTCCTTTTTCTAAATTCACTACGTCCATTTATCTTTAGAACATTTCACTGTACATTGTAAACAGAAAATTAGAAATCAAGCACATTCGTATACCGTGACTAGGTGTGTACCCGCCATCTGTTTCAATCTAAAATCCTTGGTGGTTCAAACTTTATAGCTTCAGAAAATATCTTAAAAAATTATTTTTAAGGAGTAAATTGAATTGCAAACAAATAAAAGTATTCATAGGGATCCGTACTTAAAGGCAAGACATGTATATTAATACGGCCATTTATTTTTGAGTCGCCATTTGATTTCCTACGATAAAACGGAGGTAAACATAAACAACCATTTCAAATTTCAATGATTACCTAATTTATTGGTCGGTGGTTAGGACCTTACATAATTGGCTTAAGAACATGGGTAGATAAAACGCTTAAGATTTTCCACCCATGGGTCTTCAAAAACACAATTACTGGCTAAATAAATGACGGTTTATTTAAAAAAAGAAGAGTATATCATCGTGAATGTTTAGGACTGATTTGTTTTGTAATTTCCTGTAGTATGTATGGCGTTTATGATATAAATACTGAGATACACCGGCCGCCGTTTTTGGAAGTCACGTGACTCGACACATTCACACGGTGGGATGATTCGATACAGTCCTCTCTATTTGCATTCAATGATAAAAACTTTGGCAGTTTACAAGACCATTCACCAGCAGAACAACCATTTCATCCGTAATTATTTATACAAAGTTCTGTCTATCAAACAGTGTGTGTTGATATTATTGTCCAGCCATAGAAATAGACACTGGACCAGATATAAAACACAAACAGAACGAACACGACATAAAACAAGAACACAAACTGTATTTTGTTGTGATTAAAAATGAAATGAAATTAAAATTGACTGCCCTCTTTGGTTACAAATTTTGTAGTCATATGTTACGTCACTCACTTCTATTGGAAAGGATTAAATGCTTCCTGCATTTCATTTCATTTGGATTTGTATTTGGAAGAGATATAACAGGTCAGTCTATTTTTATAGGACGGTTGAATGTGTAGGCCTTTTCAGATAGCCTAATGGTTTAATATTCGGTGGCACTTATACTACGTTGCACGAATAATTTCTCGAATGTATCATATTGCATAGACCAAGTAAAATATCCATGTCATTTCATAACCTGCTAATATTTTGTCGAAGTTATAAAGATGATTAACTTTAGAATTATGAAAAGTAGGAGCATTGGCAATACATCGTACTAGGGGACGAAACACAGTTCTCTGTAGTATGGCTGCGTTCACACATTCACAATTTTACGAACGATACGACACGACAAAACCTTTTTCCCACGAGTGTGTTTCCCCCATATATGAACTTTATCCTAATCAACTTCTATCCAAGAAAAAAAAAATCGTTAGCATGCGATTACAAGTTCCACAAGATATGGTGAACTTTGAGAATTATAGAGTTGGATGAGAATTTGTACCTCTCAGAACATTCCAAGGCTTAACCTTAAAAAGAGAAACATTTTAAGGTACCTTTACGTGCCTATATGTGACCAGTGGTCCTTGTTGAATAACAAATGTGACCTTTCTTTAGACAAAGAGGAATATTTAGGAGGGAAAGAAAGAAAAATCGGTCTCGTCGCATTTTGTTAACACAAACAGGTTATTGAAACACACGCTTTGCACGACTGTTACTTAAAAACACTTTGTTATTTCCACTGATACCTAACACTAAACGTGGGAGCAATGTTCCCATAGCAATCTGAAAATTATGTACATTTCTACACCAGTATAATAAAATGATTGTCGCCAGTTTATTGTCAAGAGCTGAAGTTAACATAACATTATTTAAAAAGACACATCTTTGAGTCCAATTTGCTGTTATTGTCTTCTCGTTAATCAAATGGTTTTTGATTTCGCGTCTGTTTTTTTCTCTTCTTGTGTATACCTCTTTCATTATAACAATATAAATTCACACTACTTCGACATAATCTACTCTTCATGATAAAATCCATAGCATTGTTTTTCCTGTTCCCGGTGAATACAACTTTTCAATATGCTTATATAAGAGCAAACTGATTGTCACGCTTCTGCAAAATAGTTTGATAATTTCATAAACAATGTAAACACAATCCTGTCATATAACACAAATACAATACTTTCTTTTTTTGGCACATAAATAGGTGGGCAACCACTGGTTCGTACTAACAATTTACCCGAGCGTGTCTTCATGTAACTGATTCACGGATTATTCTCAGTGATGAATTGTATCATATACCTGTATAAACAAAATCGCTAAGTTTTTTTTGAGAAATCAACTCAAATGCAACTTCATTACCCTAAAATAAACGTTTTACGTCATTTCAATCTTCGAGTTTCAATTGATGATGGGCATGAATTTTACGATTGCTTTGAGTTGATTTATCGAAAGTCAGTGCGATCGTGTTTAAACATATTTTGTTGTTACAGTAATCATAATAAAGCACTTGTAACAAAGTTCTTTTTCTGTTTGATCTTTGGGTAGATGTTTGTGAGCATAAAACTCTCGGTGGGTTTTGATAGTGGACGTGAAATAAGCACAATATGAAACTAAAACTTAAACTACCTTGTTTGATTGTCGATATCCTGGTTTAAGTTTCCAGCGTTGAGTTGTTTAAGCGAATTCAGCTAGCAGTGTGCTGTAGCTTTCCAATTAACCCGTACATTCTCAGAGTCCATGAACAACGTAAGATCAGCACAAGGTCGAATGGGGAGCCACGGTGAAGAAGGGCTAAAGCCCGCTAGCGCAACGCATGCTAACACGGAACACCACAGGCAAATAAAACTGCGACCTCCTTCCGCCCCCTTAAATCTTCAGATTTGCACTTGTCCGCGATTGTCTTTGAATTAACTACCATAGGCAAGCCATTAAACGACCACCATGGGAATGACATCTATGTACATTATACCATATCAAATAACCTTTGTACAGGGAGGGTGGGCAGTCAACCAAAAATGAAAAACAGCAACAATCATCTATCTTTTTCAAAAATCCATCAAACAAATTTCTCTGACATCTTTCATACACTATATATAAACACATTTAATTTTCCTTCTTAATTTTGTTAAATGTAAAATGTATTTAACCCTGCCTCCGAAACTGTTGTAAAAACCACTCAGCACATTGCTGCAAAGAGAAGATAGTCCTTTGAACTTCTTTGGCACCGTCGGGTCCTGTGCGCCACTCAGGTCATGTGACATAGGTGTCCAAATTGTTTCTAAAATGTGTCCACATCTGGGAAGCGATTGGCCTCTTCGCGATTTCTGTTTTGTTCGACGGAAAATCCTTCCTCATACAATGTCCTTGCCGCGATTTTCGTTTTTATCGTCGCCTTTCGATGGGCTGCCGTCCATCTTGTTGACGACGTTGCCACCGGAGCTGGGTGCGGTGGGGTGTGGTGGAATACTGTTGGGAAACGCCTTCTCAATGTACTTAAGCATCTCGGTCAGGACGTTCTGCAGGGTGGCGAAGGAGGCCGACAGGGCAGGCGTGCCGAAGCCGTGTGAGATGAGGCTAAAGTGCGTGAGACAGCGCTGAATGGACGGCTCAAGGATGGGCTGCGGTCGTGTGTTACCGATGGGAGTACGATCCTGGCATAGCACGTCCTGCAGCTCTTTTGTGATTTGTCTGTGAAAATACCAAAAGGTGATAGAGAAATTTGATGCAAATTTAATGTCTGTTTTGAATGACTCGTGGAGTCAACTCAAGAACCATCACAATATTTCATTAAAGAAAAAAAAAACATTACAAAGCGAGAACTTTTAGCTTAAGTCCCTCAAGTGTTTCATAACTGTAAAAAAAGTACTAGAAAAAAAGGAATGAAGAAAGCATATATTAGTGAAATTATGCCAAAGTTCTAACAAACAGGAACATGAAACCGACGCTTTGTAATTATGAAGTGACCATCATTGAAGAGATTTTATCTCTTTGCAAGGATGTTATTCTACACAAATGAATTACGGAACCTCTTTCTGTAGCCAACTAATTGGAAACTGAATCCAAAATGTAAGAGTACATGAATCTATCTCGGGATTTCAATACTGCAAAGAGATCCAGAATGATACCAGAATGATACCAGAATAACAAATCTGGCTGTGTTGCCCTTCAACACAGGTCCTAGATAGCATGACCATTGATACAGTAACACCGGTATGAAAGCGGTATCACGGTATCACGCGGGATCACGCGGGATCACGTTCGAGGAACATCCCCTGGTACTTACTTGGCCGCTAGCACCATTTGTCTTCGTGTCTGTATCTCCGAAGGGTCGGAGTGTTGTCTCAGGACGTACTCAGAGACCTGCCGGGCAGGGAATTCTGTCTCGCACACGTAACCGAAATCGCGAGCTAAATGTATCGCCTCGCCTGCAAGGGGGAGACAGAAAAGAGAGGTAGAAACGGCGGTTTAGTCATCACACATATGAATCCATTGTAAAAACAGGTTATAGTTCCATTGTTAAATAATAGCGAAACCACAGCGGACTCGCGAGTCTGATCACACATAAGTGAAGATCAGAGATAAGCTTCAAGAATTGGGTTAGGTTGTCATTCGCGACAACAGATACATGCTGGAAGTCAACAAGATAGTGGGCGGCATCTGTGTTTAGTGTGAATGCTTGTCAATATTAGAATAATGAGATCTGCACAGAAAAATAAATGATTAACATGATACTTTTGTCTACATATATTCTTTTGTCATGTGTAAATTTGCAATTTTTGTTTGTTATATATTTGTAAAAAATGCAAAAGAAAAAGAAAATCAAACAGAAATAAATAAATCAAATCAAATCAAATATGAATCGTGGGTTAAGAGGTCTGTTTTTTTATCATTAAACCAATTCTTTTGACCCACTCTTTTTATTGAAAACATAAACTACATTTGAGAAGTTCTCAGCAGTCGAGGTAATGTTTTAATTCAGAGTGATTGTCTCTCTGTACGAGTAATTGCTGTATATTTCAAAGTGATAGATAAAAGTTATACTACATGTAATATCAGTACTACTATGGCCCATCTTTTGAAATGTATATTATGCACCTGTATCATATTTTGATATCCATAAATACATGTAGGCCTATATTATATCAGAAAGGACACGATGCATGACGTACAGGCCTATACACCAAGGCGATAGATGATGAAAAGTAACGTTAAGCAGACTTAAAGTACTTGAGGTAAGC
The DNA here is from genome assembly GCA_003118195.1 of Hemicentrotus pulcherrimus. NCBI lineage: Eukaryota > Metazoa > Echinodermata > Echinoidea > Camarodonta > Strongylocentrotidae > Hemicentrotus > Hemicentrotus pulcherrimus. The sequence goes on from BEXV01000117.1 coordinate 109,226, forward strand.
GAGAGGATGAACATTTCAGAGAAAGAAATATAGCATCACAATCTTCAAATCTTCTCTATCTCTATCGCCCATCATAAATAATTCAGGCTTAGACATCTGTATCCTTTTCATCAACAGAAGTCTTTGACAACCTACTTGCAGTCCCCTAGCAATAAAAAGCATGCCCTCATCGTCGGAAATTAGTGTTAATAAAAGCTGGAATTTCATCTTGCTAATGGGTGGCTTTATCGTTGATTACAACATCAAATCTTGAGCTGTAATCGTAGCAGGGACAATTTTGCTAGAAGAGTGTTTAACTCCGATTTAGTGTCTCAAAGTATCACTGGTGATAATTCATGCAGGGGTTTCATCATGACTTCTAGGTATCAACGTAATCCTTCAAAACACATCTCTGAAAGAAAACTGCAATGGGATGATTATTATACGTCGTAAAATGCCGTACGCAAATACTTTTGAAACACACTTCAAAGATTAGCCTACTCTGTGTCCCTGTAATGTCACGCACAAACCACTCAAGATCCATCAATGAAGGTTCCTCAACTACAAATCATGCAAACTATGCTAAAAAAAAAAGTAGCATGTGAATGCGTTATGCAATTTTGTCATAAAATGAGAAGATAATTCTGTAGGATATCGTGATGTAATTGGGTGATGATACTACGCATTATCCCCGACAAGTTTGCCATCTTTCGACATGTCTCCTTTATACCTTGCTCGTACATGATTACAATGTAAATTTCATGCGAAAGAAGGGGGTATCACCGGGAGGATCTATCTCCTTCTTATCGCGACAACTCTGCCCACCCTCCATCATAATATCGACGAGATAGCAGAATGATCCGTCTCTGACGCTCATTGCAAGAACCGAGATCGGAATTATGCATGGGGATATCTCGCTATCTTGGGGAACTGCTAATCGCGCTGTTCCCCCAGACGATACCCCCTCTTCCCTCTCCCTCCGATGCTCCAATAATGGTCCCACAGTCAATGGATTCATCTCATTAATGAGGAATGTGAATTCATTAAAATCAAAGCCCTGACATCATCTGTACGTTGCAAGTGAGCATATTAAACTTCTTTCTATTTAAACGGGATAACAACTTTCAATTGCTTTACAAATCACTTTTGATAATTGTGTAAGTCGGGTTAAATATCCTTCATACTGCAGGTACACATTTGCATTTGCATTTGCATGTGAAAGGATCTATGTTTCAGAAATACAACATATATATATATATACATAACAAATCTGCAGAATAGAATGTAAAACATAAGAAGAAAATTGATGGTAAGGCTATATATAGATAAAATTATGTTCCTTTTGTATATTGTGTTATAACGTTGAGGACGTTTTAATCATACAATGCATTAGGCGATGGAAATATTGAACACATATTAATAAGGATATGGACACAGTTAACATGGGGCATACTAATCAAAGCATCCCTACTTCTTACAATTTTACAAGTTAGACGGCGAATTTCAAGAATATCTTGCACACTAATTCATGAATAAATCATTAGCCATTAGTGAAGGTCTGGCCAAACATTCGCCGGTGTGGCAATCGCTGGTCACTGCTGATGGTGGCCAGAGACAATACGAGCTTATAATGAGCTGAAACATATATTATTCACGATAGGTAGTGTCCAGTCGCAAGAATGGCTGGATGGAGAGAATTAGACACAGGGTGCAAGTGCACGTTTCCTTCCTGATTATCTCGGAGGCCGATTAGCGGCTCAGAGTCAATTTAAGAGATTTTAATCATGATGGATTGGGTTTTTAACAAGAAAGATTTACATTCTTAGGAGAGATGGAATGAGAATAAGGGGGGGGGGGGCTAGGGCAAAGGAAGGAAGAGAGTGTGTTTATGTTAGAGAGAAACACACATACTAGAATAAAAGGGAGAGAGAGAGGGAGAGGGCGAGAGAGAGAGAGAGAGATAGAGATGCCAAGTGCGATGTCAGGCAGCACTTTTCTTGATGGCATTCACCTCTGCTACAGGCTGAATTAGAAGAGGAAAAATCATGGTAACTCGTGAAAAGCTGTGGTAGCTAGATCGCTGAGTAATTTGAGTATTGCGTTAATATTGTAATGTTATTCTAAAGAAAGATGCGCAAAATTACCGTTTCTACATCATCAAATGCTGATCTTTGATTTTGACATTTACAAGATCTGTAATGCCTTATCTCAAACCAATTTGTCAACCCATTCCCTTCTCATCTTAAAACAATTGTCAGTAAATCTAGAGATCTAGGTCGATGAAGATGACGATTAGATGGTTCAGACAAATCGCTCTAGGATTGTCTCTGTAACACAAGTGTACTGTTAAAAAGAAGTTGTTTTTAGGAGGATCATGACTTGGATTCAAGTCGACAACTTCGGATTACTACGGATGCTACATCTAACGTTAGCTATCCCCAAACTAACTTAATTTCCCTTGTTAATTTGCCCGAAAAATCAAAGCCATATTTGAGCTGGAGTGTAATAAATAATATGAATTCTTGTCCTAATTTGGCAAAAAACTGCATCATCACGGTAGTCCCGTGTTTCTGAGCCTGTTTGCAGAGGGAGGGTTCGCCGGGTTTTCTGCCCCCGGACACACCCGGAACCTTTGGGGAACGTCAACAATTTTCCTTGGCTCCCAATCGAGCAAGCCCCTTCCAAGACTAAACCGCCCTCTGGCGTTAATGACGAAGTGAACTGCAGGAATACGGTCGGCCGTGGAGACTCTAACGGTTCTGTATTAAAGACGTGCTTATTGCGCCTGGAAAATGTAACAAGTTTGCCTTTTAAATGTAAATATGTGTACTTATAGAAGTCACTGTATCAAATACTTGAGTAAGGAAAGTCGTGACCTTAAGCGGATTTTTCAAGAAATGACGTAACAGTCGTGATGAGATGACTGAACGGCCATGATATTCACTGACCAGACACTTTTTTTTCCTTTCAAGTTATTTTGTATTGAAGACTTAAATAAATTACTGTAATGTTAATCAGTGCTCCATTAGAAACCTGATTACAAGATTGGTCCAGTTCCGTTCGCGGAGTGTAATCACTCATGTAGCAGCAGCGGCTTGAAGTCTTGACCTTTAAATAAGTAGTGATCTAAAATCATGTTTGCCCTTCTTATCTTGATTAGCTAGTTCAAGCAGAATAGTGAAAATATTAAAGCAATTTTCTTCCTGAACATAAGGGGCATATGCTCACAGTTATGAGTCATTCACCACACTATACGCGCGAACACAAGTTATGATTAGTAACCACCAATTCACATAGATTTCCTATTATGTTTTGAAGAAGACTTCTTCTCAAACAAAATGTCCTCCAGCAAAGATCACAGACTGAGATAAAATGCGACGTTCTCCCGAAACCCCGATTCCGGAATAGTTGTTCTCTTTAATAATCGTATTGCATGAATTCCCAGCTTTTGTCTGACAAAACTTGTACAGGCAATATCAAGCATGTTCCTACATTGGTCTATCAAATTCTGAACTTAAAACTATGTTAACATTGTACTAGGCTGATATGTACATGTATGTACTAAGAAGGAACTCAAACAATTATGTTTTCTGGTGTAATACGTCAAGTACATGTATTTAAATCAATCAACATTTGTACATGCGACTGACATTTTTAAAAGTGCCGATTTACAAGTGGGTGCAGGGCGTACGTATCTACCCGTGATCCGTATTTTAAGTGACCAACTTATCATGTTAACCATATTAACCAATTTTATCCAATCATAATGCAACTATGACTTTCGTTTGCAAAAGGTCAGAGTGCTATTGCAGCTATCCCATCCCATACAAGTTTAAAGTTGTAATTTGAAATACATTTCTCAATTTTCTGCATGATATGAAATGTTGGATTGGAGTTCCATACAATTACATTTATTTTGTCAATGTATGTACAAACATGCCGTGTGGGTTTAAAGAACACACAAAGAAATATCATAAAATGTTTAAGAAGACTTCTATTTCTGCGTTAACCCTCGATAGTGCAGGCTAATTTTCATCCTCGTTTTTCTCAAAGTCACATGTTATCCAAGTGATCATCTCGCTCCTTCATTCATACCATGGACTATTCAAAAGGGTAAGACAATGCAAGAATATTCTGAAATAGGAAAATGTGGAGGTTTAAACCGATAAGACAAAGCTTTCAGAGAAGAGAGAAAGAAAGAGAGAGAAAGAGAGAGCCGATGAGAAGAAGAAAAGTCAGGTCTGTTGTAATATGGCCCGGAGGGCTGTATGAATATGGAGCATGAAAATCATCCAGGGGGATTGGTGGAAGAAAAAAAAACGACTCGGAAAAACTTTCGATAATCATAAAATCAGCACACTTGTTATTCTTAGATTTCCCTTTTACGTTCTTCAACCGATAAGCATTACGACTTCTACAACGATTCCCCCTATTCTTCATCTCTCTCTCTCTCCGTCTCTTTCTCCCTCTCTCGCCGTCTCTTTTCTTACACTTGGCGGATTGACAATACCTTAAGGTTAATCACCGAAGGAACAGGTCAAGCGAATGGGTGTCAGGGCTTGTTAGTACGCCGAAGACAAATAGTTCGCCTGGGGGCAACGGACAAGAAAGCGTCCTACACCACCAACTTCATCATAAATGGCTTGGGTAAGCCGCTTCAAGATGCGAAATGAAGGATGAATTGGGGAATAATTTGTACACGAAGATGATTCCCCTTTTCTCATCCATCATGTTTTCCCCTTCTTTATCCCGCTGCATCTTCATTTCTTCGTTTCCTTTTTTTTCCTCAATCGAAGAACACTTCGTTAATCCCTTACTAGAGAGCACGGGCCTAGAAATTCGTGAAACAAAACGCCAAAATTTTGATTTTTAAAAGGCAGTGGGATTGCTTTCGCGTGTAGAGGATGGACGGGGAATTTAGCCAGAGGCAAAACGAATCTCGGATAATGTGGATCCTCGTACGTTGCTTGTCTTCGTTACCTTGCCATGCAAACGGCTACATGATAAACCTTGCGCCCGCTGCGCTCTGCGTTCTAGATATGCGGCGAAGGAGTAGCAGAGATGACGCGCTCCGTACTAGCTGCTACAAGCATAGCACCTGCGCCCGGTGGGCAATCGGCGGCCCATGATGCCTTCGAGGGGCTTCGGCTCAGGTTATCTCAAGTCTTAAGATGAGAGGCAAGATTGAGAGAAAGAAGGAAGGAAAAGGAAGAAGGAGAAACGGAAAGGATGAAGGAAACAGGAGTGAAGGATAAGCATTAAGCCGCTACTGAAGAGACCAGGGTAGTTATGGCGTCGTATTGCGCATGTAGCCTTAGGGCTAGGGAGAGTGGGAGAGAGAGAGAGGCAAGAAAAATGTATATGGCGATAAAGGGCAAATTAAAAAAAAAAAAAAAATAATACGGAGGTTTATAAAAAACAACTTCGTTGTCAATTTTGTCATGCCTATTTGTTCCTGCTAAAGGTTTAAGTATGTTGTAAGTTGTCCTTGCATACACAATGAAACATGTAATGCCTAGCAAAAACTTTTCTCTTCCATAATCAACAAATTAATGAAAATTAATGCATATATTGTATTGCATAAAAATAAATGCGTGCCAAACAACTGTTGAACACTGAACATTCTTTTCAACTTGTATAGGCTATAGGAGTAAAATTAAATTTCCATTCTGATTTTATGCTTTTAATCTGAGCCTACCATGTCGTAATCTAAAGTCTTTGTTAGGGATAATATACGGCAACTAGTAGAGAAGTAACATATTTGGGTTTATAAGGAAATCAAAAGGAATAACATAATCATTTTATGATCATAATTTGCGTAAAATTCCATGGTACAAACTGAATATTCATTACCAACCATTTTTAATTTTCGAGTGATACCGAACTCAAACATGCCCAAGTTACCCAATTGAATAAACTTATTCACTCACTAAAACAAATACCAAGTTTACCTATCACCTACCCCCCAGTGTCCTTGTGCCCCTCCTCCCCCCACCCCTCTCCTCCCCTCTACCCCCGCATCTTTCTTCTTGCTCCCTTGATCCTGTCCCCATTGATGTCGGAGAACCTGCCCTCTAACACGAGCAATAACATTGAAACTGGAGATGGGGCCCTGGCATTCTCTCTGTAAGAACTCCCTTTTGTAGCGGGAACGATCCGGCGGAGCGGCCGCAAGGCTCACAGTAAACCCGATACGGACAGCATTCGGGTTTCCTCGACTGGAAGTAATGTTAATCACAGGCACATCCATGAAACAACATTATACATGAAGAAGAAAAAAAAAACACAGCAGAGAGCCAAGTTCAGGGGGGAAATTTGAAGAGGAAACGCTAAGTAAATCAGGGAAATGAACGGTAGGATTGATTGGGGGAAAGCGAGAGAATAAGAATAATAGAAAAAGGGCGGGATATTGAAAAGGGAAAAGGGAGAGAGAGAGAGAGAGAGAGATAAAGAAATAAAGTTAGAGAGAGGAGGTGGACTGAAATATCATTTGGTAAAACAATGTAAAAAGAGACGGGAAATACACGACTGTTGAAGAAAGAATGAGAAAGGACAAGGGGGGGGGGGGGTATTTGTGTCATATAATTTGGTGTGAAGAAAAGGGTGGGGTTTATTTTTGCAACGATTGAAAAAAAAAATTTGACCTTAAATTTACAGCGATCTCGTATTTGGAAGAGCCCATAGGTGTAGGAGGAGTGGGAATTCAGCACACATTTTATTTGTATTATAACAATCTCTTACACTGTCAAATAGCAAGTATTCCGAGGCAAATATTAATAACCATACATTTTATGTTCTTAAACAATTTTTAAACGATACATCTCGTCGTTGGATCATCTGAATCACTCTGCAAGACTGCCAAGAACAATGACCATGATGATAAAAAATTAATATGTTGTGTTATAACCGTGAATGCCTGCATATGAGTATATCGTTTCTGATTATGGATTATTAAAAAGAGCACAAAGAAGGGAATACAAACTCGTCAATTTTATGGTTTTATTGTTGTTGTTTTATTATTTATCATTTTGATTTACCATAATCAACCTACTTTTTTTCTTCTTCACTTTGTGACAACGCTTCTTTGTTTCTTCCAATTTTTTTTCTCCAAACACTATTCTATATCTATCAAAATTTTGAATTGAACTCCCATTTTTTTTTCTTTTCTTCTCAGCACTGTCTTTCCCCTCCTCTTCCTTCCTCTCCTTCAGAAATCGTCCAAGAAGCCGCAGGCTGGAAAAACTTTAGCAGGATCGAGTGATGGCCGTGGAAAGGTGAGATTCGGGTAGGGAATTCGGCGAGTTCTCGGGTTACCCACGTATTCATGCGGATAGGTTCTCGGGGAAAAACCGCTCTCCTTGCAAATCCTCTCTCATTTGCCCGATTCCCCATACACTCTTCAACAACTTTCTGAGTTTTCCGATTTCCTTTTTTTTTCTTGTTGAGGGGAGGCATATTTTTTTGTCTTTCTTCCTGCGATCCTACATTTACTGTACGAATGATATATTGGTTTAGAACACACGATTATATGCAATGAATAGTTCCTCTATGCCGCCACTTTCAGGCTACCCATCATCCATGAATCGGTTTCTAAACAACTACAATAGACCTCGGAAGGAAGTAATTTCTTAAACCAATTAAGGTAAAAACAAGAGAATTAAGGGTATAGGAAAACCTTTCCCAACAAATTACTGATAATCAGGCCAATAAGTTGAATTATGAGACTTATCTATAAAAAAAAGAATTTAAAAAAATCAACATTACGAAAAGATTTGAGAGATCAACATTATTGATGCATGGTGTCACATTCAAAAGCCTGTACTCTTGATAAATTTGACGGATGACGAGTGCAAACAAAAATAGCAATTTGACATCCGACACAATTCGTGAGGTCAGAGGTTTATGCAGATTAAAATATTACTTTGACGCTACAATTCAACAATGAATTTTCAATCGCGGAAGTAAAACCAAAATGAAATTTTGTTGGCAGCATAATCTGCCGTTAATAAGGTAATTACTTTTGTTGATTCCGATATAAGGCTCTGTGCATGCAATATTAATTTTGCTTCGCTCAAAGATATATAAACTAATAAAGTTCATGAAATATTTGTGTTATTGTTGAGGAACAGAACAGCATAGTTTAGCGATTTTCATATCCTAAATAATTTAAATAATAATGTTTTGGTGTTAATAATCACATATTTTTACAAACTTGGGGACATTAAAGCCCAGGGAGTTGGAAGCGACGCAATGTTTTTTGAAGGTCGAAACACCGGAAACTAAAGTGGAGTGTTAATGGCCTTTCAGTCCAATCATTACAGGAAAGGAGCGCTTATGAAGACAACAAATCTCCGTCAACAATTTTTGGAAATGGCCGAACGAGTCTACTCGAGCTACTTGACTAGCACTAAAGCTATGTTGTTTTGGCCGATGTGGTATTTTCTTCTTAATTTATCGAAATCTCCCCGTCTCAAGACTACCCCCGAGTGGGCAGAGGAGTAGGCAAGCCTCGGGCAACGCTGGGGGATGGACACGGCCAAGGAGGCGATGACTCAACCGCGGGTGAGCTAACTGATAACGCGCACGGGGTGTTCGGGGAACCCCGAGAAACGTAATAAAGATGGCGAGGGTGTCTTATCACCATGTATTCAGATTGCTGTTAGTTGAGCATTACATTCATGATTACGCAGTGATGTCATGACCCAGCTATCATAATGTGTCGCTCTGGGCATGGCAACGTTTCACTCACTAAATACCTGGTCATGATGCTGGGGGATTGAGCTTACTTTGGATTCTGACTGACATTGAGTTATTTCATTGTCACTGAATCCCATTCTCATGCCTCGAAGACGAATTGGTGGAAAATAAAATCATTTCTACCAAAATCAGGATCTTTCTCTTTTTATATTCTGTACCTATTACTGTTTTAGGATTTATATATCATAAACATCTCTTTTAAAACTTAACAATTTTGCTTATCCCATTTTCCATGCATTACCATTATGCCAGCCAGAGGGAGATGATGACGTAACGATAACATGATCATATTTCGTAATTGTTTTACTCCGGATTGGAAGCAAACTTATCATTTCACTCTAGTAAATTTGGCATGAGTTACATCTTTAACGAAAATAATAGATACCCTCTATGTTATCGAAAGGAAAGTCAAATCACAGAAATGTTACTAATGGTATGTATCTGGTAAAAGAAATAACTAGGGGCAATGCAATAAATAGATGAAGTTCAGAATTAGAAACATCCGTTATTATGTTTTTTCCTCGATTCTTGAGGGGAGGGTGCCCACTTGTGTCACGGGACTGAATTCTGATACCTCAGTTTACTCCAAAGACAAAAATAATCAGCCAACCGCGAAATGATTACAATCTAACGACAACAGATCACAGCTACGATAATGAGTAAACGATACTATCTAAGGTATTTGTCTCGCCCAATTAGACGTAGTCGTCGACGCACGTGACCTTGGATGCAATCGATAATGGCGGAGTGCCTTGGTATCGGTGACATACAAGGTGGCGATAGCTGTGATACTGACCTTGATGTGTAGTCTTACATCAAGGCCGCGGGCGGAAATACTTTTTAGATCTTTTGCTTAGAATATGACACGATTATTAATGTTATCAATCGGCCAACTTCACTCGGAAGATAGAATAACATGCAGGAACACTGCCATTTCAGTCATAAGGTACAATTATACCTTGATTGGTAAAACTAAGTTATACTTAATTTTTATGAACATGCTTGAGTTGAAATTAAAAAAAAAAAAAAAAACGTTACGTAAAAAGCAAATGATATAATGTTGATCACTTTATCTAAGCCATTGATATTATTACGTATTGCTTAACATTGTTTTGTTTAGTTTTATTTGCTTTATCTTTTTGTACTTTTTGTTTTATGTTTTATTTTTGTCATTGTATGTGATTGCTTTTCTTCTTCACCTCTCCTTCTGTCTCCCCCTCTCTGTAGTGTATGATACTAATCTACATCCCTCTTATGTAACTGCTTGGCAGTAAATGGGGCATTTCACTTTACTTTCCTGATCATTTTGTTTAGTAACGAGAAAGAAGAAAAAGAAACAAATACAAATTAGGATCAGAATAAAGAAGGGAGTAGAAAAAAGAGAGCAATTCTGGAGCTGAATTTTTCCTATACTATTTTTATGTATGAATAAGATTCAGTAACAAAAATCCCAATTGCAATATCGACATAGGGATTAGCCGATCTCTTAAAAAATTAGAAGCTTAAAAAACCTATATATATCATCTTTTAAGGGGTTTGCCTTTAATAATAAGCTACCTATAAACCCTGCGAGGGATTACTACATTTTAAAGGATTCAACCACTACATCCAAAAGGAATCAAATATTCCCTCTTTAACAGAAAACGCAGGTGGAGAGTTTGAAAGCTGGATTTTGTGCAAATTCTGCCTTGTCAATGGCGTTCGATTTACGAATCGAAAAGTTATCCAGAGGAATGATTTAAAAAAATGATCAGAGGTTTATTAGCTTGAAAAATAAGCCTCTTTTCTGTATGAGAGATCATCTACGACATTTTCACGTGACTCTCAATAGTCCTAATGGGCTTCAAAATTATTTTTTTTTCCGTCACACATTCGTATAGAAAGTTGAGGTATTCGAGCGTCCATATTAAGAGATTCATTTTGAATTGAGAAATTCAACCACCTTGTTTTGTTAAAGTGTAACTTTGATAAGAAAAGGGCGATAAAGCAGACTCATGATCCAGATGTAAACATCGATGAAGGTATATATTGTTGAGGAGGAGACCGAGGAAAAGGGGGAGGAGTATTAGCAGAAGGAACAGAACATATAACATTCTTTCTTGTAAAGCGTTGTTTTCTTCCTTTCCATCTTCACTCCATTATCATGATGATCACTATTCACAATAAATCATTATTGTAAAACCAATATTTCACTTGTTAATGTGAGTTATCGTCAGTCGCTTTATTTCATGGTTATGTCTTGGTCTTAAAAAGGGAACTATAAGGCCATAGACATGGGAATGCTTGTTCCGTTTAGGTTGTACCATTTTAGTGAAGCATGATTATGAGTATGATAAGTATACAATGGTGAAGGTGTTGTTGTAAATAGTGGTGTGATCAATAGTAATTCATTCAATTGAATTTCATTCCAAGGTTAGAGGTTTTGAATCCTGGCCCGGCATTTATATCCTCTGGCAAAATATTCGTACATGTTGCATGTCAATCAACATTTGCCACTCCCTAATAAGGTGTAAACGGGTACCTGGCAACTGATGGTGGTAATAATAATTTCCGGACACGCGCAAGAAGAGCAGCATTCATAATGACGTGTTTGTACCCCAGGTATGCTGGGTAAATTAGACTCCTGCATTTGGGGGGGGGCGATGTTTTACAAATTTGAACTTAAAATGTATGGAAAGCCGTTAGCGTCTATGAAATTTTCTTCTTGAAGTTATTTTAAAAGCGTAAAATGTTGGTTCAAATCATTCACATTTTCTATTATCTACTAGATTTCATGCTCTTGATGTGGAATTTATAAAAAGTCTAAAATACTTGAATTTTCGTTTTTCTAAATATTTTTCATTTTAAGATTACAAATGGCTCCCCATAGTATTAAGTCCAACTTATAGAGTTAGTTTGACTTCGGATCTTTGTGAAACACCCCCAGTTATGTTAGAGATGATTTATTTACATACATATCCATATTTTGTGTATACATACCTTCTACTAGTGAGGTAAATAAGGTGACGTTTGCAGCTTTTCGCCTTCCTGCCGGTAAATTAAGGCCGATCTTCTCCAGCCTCTCGCGGAGATATCGACCACCATTCTTTGATTTTGCTCTGGAGAAAGGAAAATGGAGGAAGATGAGAAGGGGGAGAAGAAAAAAGATAGATAGATAGAGAGAGAGAGAGAGAGAGAGAGAGGAGTTTAATAATGAGAATTATTATATGATATCGTATTGGTTTTCTGAATCACAGTATGAAAACACTCATAGCATGAGTAAAGACAAGATCCTGAAATTCTAAATGAATACAAAGTACATTCAGCTTAGTCAGGAGAAAAACATTGTTCCAACGTGGGATCCACATTTAATTATGTGAATGCAAAATAAACAGTACATGTAAAATAGTAAATAACACACTGTTGCTTGCATTTATCAACCAATTTTCATGAAAATGGGAAGAAGGAAACGATACAAAATATGGGGACTCCGAAGAATATGAGGAAGAAAAGAAGGACGAAAAACTTGTCTAGAAGTGAATGTGAAAAATAAATGCTGGGTAATGTTATTCGTGACCAAATTACATCTGAAAAGGATCATTTTGAAAAAATTACTAATAATCAAAATGGTCAAACATTGTCACTATGTGGCAAGAATTATTTTACAGTTCATGCTATTAAACATTTGGAGATTATATAAGCCAACCCATACCACTGTGGTCAATGTCCTGCTGTACAAAGCCGAATGAAATCGACATGTTATTTAGATTTGAATGGCTTGTTTTGAGTTCAGCAAATGTAAGTACGATTGTTTGTTTTTTCGACCACACGTAATAGTCCTGGTGAAGGGAAATAATGATTGAACACGATAAACGTGCATTTATTTGCCAAATAATTTAGCGACGATTACCATGATGAGCAACACGCTGTGTGGTTTTGAGGTAATTCTCCCTCACACATTTTCAGACAAACACTGCTACACTTACAAATGACACAAGGGCAAAGCCTTACTATGGCTTGCCTCGAATTTTCCTTATTACAACCAATCCAAATTGAACATATAAGTCAAGAGGCACTCGGGAAAATAAGCTGTCGATGAATGGCCGTTGGGCATTGTGGCCAAGTAGGAAACGTATTTTTGTCTTTCTTGCACTCTCCTCAATTTTCCGCTCATTAAGTTCACTACAATAGGAATTGCAGTTACGAACAACACTTACAAGTATTATAGAAGAAAAAAAAGAAGAATATATGAACAGTGCTCAACATGCTGAGTAAAGAGGCTCAGAAAAAGAGATAAATGACCGCTCGTTATTTTGTTTCTAAACCGAGCGCTGTCATGTTCTTGAAGTGAACCTAAAATAAGGTGCTGAAGAATTACGCAGGAAAAGGCACGCGTAACAAAATCCAATTCCGGTTCTCATCAATGGAAAACATGGAGGTGATGACGTAACGAGCTCTAGTCGCCTTTTAAAGAACCTGCTTTTCCAACAACAAAGCATTTACCAAGAGCTACTTAACCTTTTTGTTTGGACCTTGTGACGGCAATTAGGTTGCGTTTGACAACAATCTTTACGAAATCAAACGGGAAAAGCTAAGAAGGATTTAGAAGTTGGCATAAGATGCTAATCATTTTCCATTTCCTTTTTATTGATGGCTTTCCACCTGCCCTTCTTTCTGCTGAAGTTTCGTAAAATTGTAGCAGAAGTTAATTATAAGCCTCTCAAGATATTGTGACTTTTTCAAAGCTTACAACACTGTAGACACGTGAAAACCACTATAAATCGTTCTTGCTGGTGCCATAATCTAAATCTATGTTTTTATTAGTATTTTTGAAGAAAGAAAAAAAAAAAAAGAGTAAAAAGATCGGTATATTTATTTTCATTTTGACATTAGGCCTACAACACATTATTATTTTGCAAACCATGTACTAGTCTTTATACTTGACAATATGAATTGACGTTGGAGCAATTCGGTAATTTAATGTAATAATTATTGGAAAAAAATTCCATGTATTGACATTAGCACAAAGGGAGCGCACAAAGTTTGTAGCCATACTTAATAACAAGCCCTCTTTTAATCAGTAGGCCCATGTCTAGAAAGTAAGCTAGGTTGAAAATTACTCGATTTGTTAATGAAATGATATATTTCAGTTTCGATTTCCCCCATTAATATGTTGAGTCTCTTCATGGTGTAACCAGTCATTCGGCAAAGAACATGATTATGAGAATATCTAACATCGACGTTTGAAGTCTATCAATGTAAAATCTACTATGTATTACGATTGTACTATCTACTAATTAGTACTATGATTGATATTGTTACTCTGCATCACGGTCTGGTAGCATTGAACCATTTAAGCCCATAGTTCTCTCAATAAACTTTTGCACACATATTCTCTATTACATTCGATCTGAATGGATCTTAATATAGCCATGTCTTGACAGAAAGCTGAGAGACGGGGGTAGATGACGCCATCTTCGATTCAGGGGTTCGGCGGACGGATAAATATGGCCTAAATTGGATACTTCTTGGGACCACTGACCGGGGTGACGAAAGTACCTTCAGGTATCTGATAGCCCTCCATGTCAATACAATTTACCTACATTGCTATAGTGTATTAATCCCTCCTGCCTAATTATGAGTAGGGCGAGGAGCAATTTATCCCGACACCTATACGGTCTGGTCACCTCTGCCAAACCCTATTCAGGTCAATGAAGTTGTTATCTTATCCCGGGGAGCGGAGGTGCTTATTGGATGAAACTCGAATCGGGCAGTGGTCTTTGGATGATGATCACGCTAGGTATGGCGGTGGCTCGGGCCCGTGCAGAGACGGGAATCGGAGCCGACTAGACAGCGGGTCCCACCGGCCAGGTGCGAGTGGGATGCGCGCTCTCCTGTAACCCGATATGATCCCCGATGCTGAAGACCCGTACTGTACCTAGCTGTTAATTTAGGTCGAGGGTTTCCTCCTTCCGCCTGTAGATAGTCTGATATCAAGGCTCTCTTTCATACCCTATCCAGAAGTGGCGCATCTAGGAGTGTCAAGAAAAAAAAAATGGGGGACGGGGGATTGGGCGGGGCTGTGTCCAAAATATTTTTTAAAAATGAGAGCCCACTTTCCCTAGGAAACACAACACACAGTGTGCATTTCATAGTGTTCCTTATAGTCAGGGAGATCCCGTCTCCCTGCTCTAGTGTAGTTCAAGCTGGAAACATTAAACAGGCCTAATTATTAAATCCCCGCACTTGAAAACTGGTCTATAAGTTATCTATTGAAGTGACACCTATCAGCAATACACATCCAAAACATTATGTCAGTTATAAAAACAGATAGTCATAACATCTGCGAGTTTGTGTAGGGGAAGAATAACTTAATTATTTAATTATTATTGCATTTACCAATCATTAATCCAAAATAATTGACTGATAGCAATGATTGAAACATAATCTATTGAATCAATTGACAAAAATAATTGGAACTACTATCAGCAAGAGTGCCCAATTTCCATTTCCTCATCCATTGATAAAACACGGTTGCATGAATTTGATGATGCCGCCCTCTAGGGCCCCATTCCAAGAAATAACTTGATCAATGAATCTTTTCTAAAAACACGGCCTGATATTCATTTTGATTAGACAACCCTCATAGAGGAAACCGGTTAAGAGAGAAAGAGATAGAGAGAGAGAGAGAGAGAGAGAGGGAGAGAGGGAGAGAAAGGGAGAGAGAGCGAGATAGATGGTGCCAATAACACATTACGAGTGTATTCGGAGAAGGAGATAATGATGATGTTGATGACTCGAATCCATCGCGATATTGATTTTGACCCCTTGATAGGGTTCAGAGGTCAGGCGGGTCAGCGCGGAGTCGCGGTGACGAGGAAGCTGTCTCGCCCGTAGCGAGGTCCATTAACCCTCCTCGTTCATCTACAAATGGACCGCGAACTCCCTCGATTCCGTCGATGACGCGTCGAGCCATTCTCTGCTGTGATTGCCGAATCTCGAACACTAATGCCGCAAAAATATACATCCATGTACTGTTAAATTCATCCTCTACATTCTAGACGGAGGTTGGATTCTTCTTCAATGGCTGTTAGCCATTTATTAAGTGGTAATGTCTATGCATCTCATTTAGCGTAACAGTTCATTTCAGCTTTTTTTGCTTTTGATTGCCAAGTATTGAAGACTATTGACTGCCGCGAAAATAGATACTAACATGAATATTCTATATTCCAGACGAGAATTTTCTTCATTGCTCAAGTCCCCCGTATTGAATACTAAGTCTACATTCCACATACTAGCAGTTTCTCTGCTTTGATTTCACCAATACATTAAAAAAGAAATTATTGTAATACGACAATGATATTGTACGGTTCACATGAAGGATACTCATGATAGTACCTTTTACTGTTTTAAACTCACTTATTGAATATTCATGTTTATAATCATACATCATTATTCATAAGCATTCATTTCAGCTATCTTCATACTTTATTATATGGGTTGTACTGTAAAGGCCTAATAAAAGTTATAATGTAAATGCTGCAACCATATTTATCCATAAAAAAAGCCTCGTGTAGAGGCTGGTAGTATAGATGTAGACTAGCCACAGTGGTCGATGTCATTGCAGTCACAAGATACTATGCACAGAGTGATAATTCGGTATTGCGCCCTCTATAGTACTTTGTTTCTCGTGATACACATTAATTTTATTGAGCTAAGAAGAATGCAAGAATAAAAACAGGGTCTATACTTCATGTTACATTCGACATACAGTATTTTTTTTTAATTACATAAAAAAATAAGCTAAAAGAAGCCATATGAATGAAACATTAACAAGTTTCTTATACCAAAACATTTGCAGCAGAACACCAAGGATATAATCTGTTTTTTTTGGAAATGATAATAACGTTTATGATTTTAAGAAAATCCCATTATAACCCAAATTTTAGCCGACTAAATTTCAAATAATTGAAATGTTTGAAAGTATTGCTTGGCAAAACTAAATCATGCCTCGAGGATGTAAACAGCCAGGTCAAAAGTTCCATAACTTCATTTATCATGTTTATATTTCACTTAGTATGTCTACGTATTTAGCTGTTATTTTGGGGAAGGTAATACAAAAATAAGACTATCCCTATATCATACAAGTTTGAACGAAGGTAGGTGGTCAATTTTGTTGACCTATTGAATAATTAGCTCAAATGATCATCGAAAAATACTAAGCATAATCAGTGTTTATTAAGAGGATGAAAAATATTTGTTTTTTGCGAGATGGAGAGGTATGCAAGGGTTGAAAAGGGTACAGACAGTTTAAGAGGTCATTAGTATCTCATTCATAAAGAGTATAAAAATCATAGTGCCTAGAAGGAGCGGAAACAATCAACACTTCATAAATATTCCGCGGCGCTTAATAAATACAAAAGCTAGAGTATAAATTAATTTTCCTCTGTGACAACAATACGATTTGGACCGGAGTCAGCCCCTTAGATGCTTGGAAGATGCGCACTTAATATCGCGGTTTTTCTTTCGATTATTAAAAGGGAGTGCACTTTAAGAACAGATTAGCGCAACCACTAGATACTTCCAAAATAATGCCTTAGTGATAATGAACGAAAGACATTCGCATAAATCAATTATTGATACCAATACAGACAACTATTGATTCCCTGTAAAGAGATGATAAATGGCTATTAAGCTTATTTCTAGCCGGGAGGTAGAAATGATCTCGAAATTGCAACAAATTCCACTCGCTATTAAGAAGCCCCTGTTTCGATTTTTTTGTGCTCTTGGTGTTGTAGTAAGAGCTCTCTTGCCAAAGTCTATCTAAATCAAGTATGAAGATTCGCCAGTCAATACACAGACAGGTTTTATATTCGACTTTGATCTCTATAGTTCTACTCTTATAGCGGACATCCATCATTTTCTTTCTTTTCTACAGGAGTGATTCGATATTCAAATATTGCTGGTTAGCACGGTATTTTCGCGTTGGCTTTCATACGAGCCACTCTAGCAAAACGTATTACTTTTGGCTCCTATTGTTCGTCATATTGAGACCTATTTTCCACATCTCTACTAAGCCACCAAATATTCCATTTTTTTCATCATCTTTTGTCGCGAGTTCGACGCACTCAATTTGAAATGGTTGGGCGAGCTTTTCTTTTCAGGATCGAGGGTCAATCTGCGCAAATGACGGCGTGTAATCGCTGCCAATGTCATTGAAAACGATAGAGTTTACCTCGTTAGTACCTCAAAGAACTTGGAATCTATTTGATCGTTGACAATTAAAACCACGGCATATAATGGGAGAGATTCGAATGTGACTCTTTTTTTTTTTGCCCTCGATGATTATTAAACCCGCGTTCTATCAGCTGCCCATCCCACGATCCCACCTATAAGTAATTAGAGGAGCTATTCTGTGTGATCAAAGGAAACAAGATCCTTCCATAACATCCATCAAGAGGGGTAAAACCTAATGTTCAATAATGATAATAACTTTCGCGTTGCCAATTTAATACAATAATCATGAGGCAATGCAGTAGCACAGGTTTGGAAAAACATCTCCGCTATGAGTCATAATGGAATTACAACACGTGATATGCTATGGCGTTTATACATCTAATTATGTAGCAAATACAGTCAGTGTATTTATTTCAGGAATTTAATGCAAAGATTATAATATATGGATATCACTGGATAACAAGTTTACATTTCTTGTTTAGATAATTCAACGCCAATATATAAAATGCTACATAATATTCATTAAATATGATATACACTGTACATCATCAACTATAATTGTTTCCACTTAAACAGCCTTACCAAATATGAAAACGTGGGAAAAGTCAACAAGCCTCGTCCGTCTAAAAATGCAAAAGTGTCAATTTTAAATTTTTACCTTGTCCATGTTGTCTGTCCAAGTCAAGTCCGATATAAAAGTCATTTTTATCTCTCGAACGCTTTAAATGTTCATGCTATGGCGCCGAATATCTTTAGGGAGCTTAGTAGTTGAGGTCGTCGTGGGTCAAAGAAGAGCATTTTGGGGGCGCACTTGTGAGGCAGACCGCGCCATGTTGTGGTTTTCATACGGGTTACTCTCTCATTCAGCGCGTTCACCAGCAAAATGACAAATTAATGGGACTACGCACTTGACGTAATGCAGCTGTATTATTGGAGCGGGATTATTGAATCCTAACAGGGCTGTTATAATTCAATGGAACAGGGAACTTTTCTTTCTTGTTTTTGGGTTGTGGTTTGTCTGAATAATAAGCCAATGAACCTTGTCACTTAGCATTCTTTCTCGATATTGGAATTGTTCGACGAATGTTACACTTTCTAGTCGTTTATTAGCCTTTGGAGCTCTATTGTATGCCATTCACAAAATACAAGAAATTCTGAACATTATGATAAGTAATTTCCGCTGAGGCATTCCCCTTGATCTATATCATTATTGTCATAATGTGCATTGAACTTCATTAGCCTTATTAATCATAATATAAAAACCGCACACATATTGATAGTACCTACTGTAATTGACGGCTTCGTGTTTTAGAAGGTCAGTGCTCCTAGATGCTTATTGTCGTTATTGAAATATTGAACTATACCATATAATTTGGAATTTACGGTCGTCATAACATCGAACTGACACTAATTAGGCTTCAGATAAATTGAACTAATGAGCATCGTTGTTAAATATGCCCACCATTTTGATATCTTAAGAGAACTACGGAAGATAACAAGCAGTCATTATTTTTTAATTCTAAAGAGCTTTAAGATGCAAGAATACCATGATGATGTTTACGAGCTATATTATAGTTTGTTTTTAATTACTGGCTAAAACAGCCCAACTTGGAGTGACGATCATCTTTACGTGGACTAAATAGTTTGTATAGTCTTTAATTGAAAATATTTATTTTATAGCAGGGAGGGGGGGGGGGGGGGG
>BEXV01000117.1:131353-147963 GCA_003118195.1 Hemicentrotus pulcherrimus
AGTTAGTGAGTGAGTGAGAGGACTTAGAGGAAGGGAAAAACTACCGAACGGCGCGGAAAAATAGCTTTATGCCCAGCTTCCTTGCTCTGACCTAATTCAAACAACACTGAGGTGAGAGACATACACTCCATTTTCATTGCAAGGGAAAAAAAAGAGTAAGCGAGGGATGAAAAGAGTCATGAAGAAAGAGATGGAGAGAAGGGGGGAGAGAGGGAGAGAGACGGAGGGAAGGCAAAAATGAAATTGGAACTCGACAAAACAGGCCCCCGAGCGACGAGCTTTTCGTACCTGACCCCGGGAGCTCCCCGATAAACAGTGAGAAAGGTAAGCGTAGGTAACTAGCGGTCAAGCCCGTCACAAATATTACCAGGATGCAATGAAGCACAAATATGTTATTCCGGGTGTCAGCTGTATGTAAGAGCGTTAGAATGCTGACGAGAAATGATTGGGTCATGTCATGGAGGGAAACATAAGTCGTGATGAAAAATAAGAGGAACTTCTTCCCCATTACAAAGCATTCCATTCCCATTATTATTCTAACGTGTTATTGTCAAATTTAAAAAAAAGGTGAGATTTTCGACAATGACGGCTGACGAATTGTGTAAACCATACACGATTCTAAAATATTTAATTTTGGTTTCATTACAAATAAGTATACTTTTTACTTAAAACAACTGCCTGATCATTGGACCCTGAGGCAGTACCTCGACTAAAGTAGGCCTAGATGCTCTAGGGTGACGTCATTTGTGTACTACCATTTTTTAAAGAACAAGGTGAAAGCGCAAATGAGTTGTTATTTCGATCAAAGTTTGAAAATGTCATTAGTCCTTCGCTTCATACTTTTTTCTAATTAAGTATCGTAGTTAAAATTATTTATCGGGCCCATCCTCTCGCCGCCATTTTCAATTTCTTTTCGGGGGATCGATGACAAAATTACTCGCCTCTGACAAATTAATCTCGGAAATTTTCTGTGACATTAATCTGCGGCGATTGTTAAATACAGGGCCGCACGTTGCTAATCTTTTTAAGAACCCGTTTTATGACATATGGCTGCCATTCGAATCTCCCTCCTTCCTCTTGCCTCTTCTCGTCTCTACATGCGTGTACCTTTCTCACTTTTTGGCTAACCTATTTGGCGCCTTTTCCTCCACCTCATCCGTAAGAGAATGAGTCCGTTATTGGATTGAGGGAAATTAAAAACTAGGCTTTGCGCTGTAGCTATCTTCGCGGGTGCCGGGTCGACTGCGGAGGAGAAAATTGTATGGCAGCATTGGCCGACTGCTAGAGCACTTGTCTTAATTCATTAGCACCACGTATCAATTTCCCTTTTTGTCACCGATATAGGGTTCCTATTCACGCAATTCCAACACCCTTCTCGCCTATTTTGCTCACTTTTCCCTTTCATTTGTTCACATCTTGGGATTTTTCCCCCCTCCAAATCCACTTCTGGAGTTGGGTATAAAGAATTCATCCGATTTTGAGTTAATCCGATTCAATATGACCTACTTGCCCGGTGAGAGGAGAAATGTGTGTAATACAAGATAGAATTAATATCGGAGAGAGATGAAAAGAAAGAGAGGAAAAGAGAGAGAGAGAGAGAGATGTATATAAATTATAGAGAGAGAAAGAAACAATCTAAGAATGGGAAAGGTGAGAGGGTGTCAAAGAGAGGGAAGTGAGGACAGAGAGAGGGGGAGAGAGGGAAAACAAAATAAAGAGAGCTAGAGATGAAGGAAGATGAAGATAAAAAGAGTGAAGAGAGGGAGAGAGAGAGAGAGAGAGAGACGAGGACGAGGGAGAAGTAGATAAAGAGCTTTCAGAATGAGAGGTTCATTTGCAAAAACACGAGTCGTTGGTTGAGATTGGCTGAGATACTTAGCGGCATTATCTAATTGGAGCGGCCAATGGCCCTAGAGAGGGGTACGATTCACGCCAAAGACGGAGCTTACATCGCCCTCAACTCATTTTCTATTTCATAAATCGGGTCTAGATTGTATTGAGGAAGACGCAAGAGGGACAGCATCCGTGTTTACATTGACGGGTGGCTTGATGAGTTTACCGCGACAAAGATGCGATTATAATAATTCCCTTGAAATGTTTTTTATCGGTCACAGATTTTTGTTCCTATAACATTAAAAAGTATGGCATTGATATAGAATTAGTGACTATTTTAATTCAGAAATGAACTTAAATCATAATAAGCACCTTATATAATATGTGAAAGTAGAAGAATTCAAAATGTTGAGTAGTGTCAATAATTGTTCTCCGTCTATTATAGTACAAACCTGATTTTATTCATTTTTAGTAAAATAACCCATGAGATATAAATTAAAAAAAAAACAGTTATATTAAAATAGGGACTAATTTATTTACCTATCAAGGAGCTGAATGATAATCAAAGAAGTAACTATTTTATTTTTGAGTTTTACTTTCTTAAAATCGTTTCTAACCTTCTTTTTGTAGGCTCCCTATTTGTCCATGTTTGTTTCTTGTTATAACTGCACGCCATTGCTTTTACAGGAATTCATAGAAATAATATAATTACAATCAGACGTACGCCAAACCCAATGTTGATTAATTTCAGTGTAAACAAACACGTGACAATCAACAATAATGTGTCCTTTTTTCATTACATATAACGTTTCATAATCTTCCATAAGACATCTGTAGAGCCCTAATCTACAAATGATCTGGCATTCCCCGTATCACGCACAACAAGGCAACCCACACAAACCGCGTCTGTATTGATTACGTTAAAGAGTGGTTTCCTGAGCGTTTCATTTTGACAGCAATTACGAATAATCGAAACTAAAACAAGTGGGCTTGGTGGCCGACAAAATTGAATTATTTGATCATATTCTCCAAATCTTGTGAATTGGGTGGTATCATTCTAGTCCAAGCAGTCGAACGGTAAGAACGGATTTGTATTGGCTGTTGAAGTGCTCCTCCATTCTTCACTTATTGCAAGTAAACCTGTACCACATTATTTACCGATCAAAAACACATTTGGTTTCAAAAAGAGTTATTGGTAGACTGGATCATCAGAAGGGAAAATTGGTCTGATTTTCATTTTCAAGGTAGTTGGCGATAATAAGGCTACATTAATATGTTAATGTTATATCGAATAGTCATGTTAAATTACAGGTAGCTATACCTTCCGGGAGTGGGCGATGTGCGTGCGTGTTTGTGTGCGCGCGTATACGCACAGGTGAGTGTAAGGCGGTAGACTATTTTGTCAATATAGCTACACTGTATTAGGTCCTAGACCTCAACACGGGTATGACAAATCGAAATAGAGCATGTCAAGTAAGAGTAAAGATAAAATCATACTGCGGACTAATTTACGACTTTTGACGCGTTTTTGTTAGCGATACGTACAGCGAGAAAATAAAACAACATTCCAAGAAAGACTTTCTTGGCAGAGATATAAATACATCACACAGGCAGCCGCGCTAATTCAACCTAGTTTCATATATCTCTAAACAATCTTTGAGACATGGACATTTTGAAGCGGATGGGTGTTCTGTTTCTCTCGCTTGGCCTTCGCGCACGGGCGGAAAATACCAGCGGCTGTCAAACAAGCCGGCGCGTTAAAGCCCGCACAAACTCAAGTTCAACTGTTGAATGAGGACTAAAGAATAATTGCGGTAGCAGCTCTACCCCCTTGTTAGGCATGATATGGGGCTATAACTCTGAAGCCCCAGGGCAACGGTGTAAAACCACAACGGCCCCTAACACCAGGGTTCCACAGCAGGGGGAGGGTGAGTGACCGGACCTAGCCCCCAGTCAGTTGAAGCGATAGATCCTGGTCTAATGTCGTAAATGATGGCGCTGTTGCTAAGGGGGTGTGCATGGGTGCAAATATCGTCACGCTCCTCAGGAAACTTTTCTAGGCCAGATTATGTTGGGGATCGGAAAGAGAATGAGAGCAAGCAACGCGGATGTAATGTATCATTGGCAGAGAATAATGATGAAAAGACGGTGGGATATGGATAGAGAAAGATAGAGAGAGAGAGAGAGAGAGGAAAGGATGATGAGATTGATATATATAGTGCATGTGTGTGTGTGTGTGTGAAAGAAAGAGAGAGAGAGAAAGCGAAGCAGGGAGATAGAGAGAGAGAGAGAGAGAGAAGAGAGGAGGATGAGATAGACAGATATATAGCTAGAGGTAAGGAGAGGGAGAGAGACAGAGAGGGAGAGTGAAAATAAGAAGACTGATTTTATACAGCAGAATGCACAAGTGGAAAGAAATAACAAAAAATTCCTAACAAAACAAACTAATACGTACGGAAAAGACTTACACATGCCTTTCTGAATTAACGAATGATGATTAAATGGTGGTATTGAATGAGTTCACGTTAAAGAAGAGAACGAGAAAAGAGGAAAGAGGAGAAAGAGGGAGAGAGAAAAGAGATTGAGAAAAAAAAAAAAAAAAGAACCGCACGAATAAGAGAAATGTAATAAAGGCCGAATTAAACGGATAAATTCATTTACCTCCCAAAAGAAAACGATCTGGAAAAGCAAACCTATTTGGTTGCAAATTACAAAGATCTAGGGTGATAAGAAAAGAGGGTGATGTCATGAACAAACTATTTTAATAAATTTACTGATTGCCTACCATTCCCAATCCCAACTCAATCATATCGATCTAGGTCAGAAGTGTGAAAAATACCCTCAAAGAGAGATACTTTACTAGTCTGCCCTTACTCCGTGAACTTCTGCTTCCTTCATGTGCTCTTTTTGAAGGTGATAATGGTTGACCCTCGTGCTATCAATCAGTCCAATAGCATCTAAAGAATTTACAGCCATGGAGCACCGATTGTGACAGTAATCTATTCTTCGCTGTGCCTTTCACCACAAAACGACATCGCATTCTTGCCGAAAAACGAGTTATTACGGGGCTCAATTTGGCTTTGGGGCATTTATCATTTTCATTATCAGTTCTTTCAGCTTCTTCCTAAAATTCGGGGAGAAGATGCATTCAGAACTGAGAAGTCCCTGGACTAAATAATTGGAAAGCATACTGAAATAGGTACAGCTATATGAAAAATTTAAAGAAATCAAAACGGAGATGTCATACGCCGCATGTCTCATTACAGGAGCTTATGAAATTGGTTATTATAAATGCTAAATAAAGTCTATTAAGAGACCTTTGAGTCAGCTTAATGGATATACCGAAGATGCATGCTGAATATCTTAATTTACTTCATTACTATTTGAATACCAGTCCACCTCATCTCGAGATTCCATTAGTGTCATAACTGTCGATCAGTTTCTCAGGTAAATCGTACAGAATGGATCATGAAACTATATTGAATAATAATTGAAGGAGATTAAAAATTGAGTTGTGGCAAAGGTTCTATTTTTTGGGGGTATATTTAAGTATAACAACTTCATTTGCACACCCTACTTGTTTAGAAAGGAATATAGTCACTCTCCTGGGTGACAATTTCACAATTTGTAATGATGAATATTAGAATTATCGATACAATGCATTAGTTTAAAAAAACCTTTGTGAGAGCAAATAACTTGAATCTTCAATTTTCATGTTGTATCAGATCTGAAGGTTCCAAAGAATATCTTGTGATGACCTGCATGATCTTTAACCTGATATACAATATCATCTTATAATTGCTGCGTCATCTTCCAATTTCCAGTATACGTAACGACAGAGACAATCCGGTGTTTGTTTTCCACATTGTTGTGTCATCATCGCCTAAGAATATAGCCAAAGCGTGAGGAACAGCGCACTGTTAGGGTTCAAGTTCGGACCCTTGGGGGACACCACGAACTGGGTTCGGATCTTCCACGGTCTAGAGACAAGGGACGCGACCAGTGATTGATCCATCATAAGACGATTAATCACATTTGGAATTCGAACCCAACACACGGGGACCTGTTGACATGTCTATCTATTTCTGCACAGCTATTAGAAAGGGGCTGGCGAGTCAGGTATATGGATGATTAGCTTGGAGTCTCACCTTACGTTCGGTCAGGAAACGTGGTATAATTCAATCTTATGAGTAAAAGAAACCAATATTGGGTTGCCTGTAGGGAGACGGGAGTGAAAAGGGGAGCAAAGGGAAGGAAAAGCATCGATGCAGGTTCACTAACATGGATCTGTTCTCCTTTTTGGGGTTGGGGGTTAGAGCTTCTATTCTGCTGCAAAATCATTTTGAGAAACCTTTCTGTTACGAAAAGAAAGACAAGACAATTGGGAGGGGACATAGGAGAGGAGTTTCATAACATGCAAAATAGATATAAAGGGGATAGAATAGGGAAGGGAATAGATGATTGCATAATTAAAAGAAGTCAGGGGAGGGGGCAAGATAGGAGGATCCTACAGCAGTCACGTCGGGCATGCATCAGAAGGCATGTAATTGGATCAATTGACAGGGCTGTGCATCGGCTGTTCGCGGGCTACGTTGCGCACCAGAGAAAATGGAGTTTGTGATGACAGTACTCAGGCGCCGGCCGGGAAATGTTCTCCGAGGTTTGGGGGTGCTGGCTACATATTCGATCCTGAAAAAACAGGATTTTGCCCTTTTTTCAAGTATCAACATTTTTCACAGGACGGGAGAGGAGACGCAGCAAAGTGATTCGATACTCTCCAAGCTGAGAAGGAGGTGCAGACAGAAATATGCTGAAAATTCAAAGGATTTTTAAAAACATAACAATAGACCCAAGCCACTTTAGATAAATGAAATTCATCACCAATTCGACATAATCATAATCATTATTATTATTAGATTATTATCATGAGTCTAATCATTACTATCATCATCATTAACCCTCAATGATTAAACATTTCAAATACATGAAGAAAAAAAATATTTGATGTATTTGATAATTTAAATTCTAAATTGAACTTATAACACGAATGATGAGGTACAGTTCATGAGTTAAAATAATCTTGCATTGAGTTTAATAGTAATACATCACCCATTATGTCTAAAAAAATAAAGCCGAATGAATCATATATTTCAATGGTGAAAATGACAAGATATATAATATCCCCCATAATGGGAAATTTGAGGTCCTCCCCAAATCTGGTTCTTTTGACGAGATAACCACTAAGCTATAGACCTATACTTGATATCATATCAGATCAATGGCATCATATAGTTCATTGCCTTGGGCAGAAAGTGCATGCAACTCGTGCCAAAGCTGTAGCGTATTCACCACAAATACACATACACATGCACACACACGCACACATTTACCACACCCACACTAAACACAAAAATACGTTCACAAAAGAAATACGTTAGGGTGAACACAAGACTCATTCATATCGCTAAATATTGGTCATCCCGCGACCACTTCGAACAGGCTTTTCACAAACACATTTCCTTCTTTCACTCTACCTCCTCTTCTCTCTCTCTCTCTCTCTCTCTCCCTCACTCTCTCTCTCATCTATTTTCTTTTTTTTTTGGTTGAAAACCGCCATTGCAGTATTGACTAAAGCATTGCTGTCAAGTGATGCGAAATGACAAGTCTGATGACTGGAAACATCCAGAAAGGTGAATAAATGACGGTCATTTCAGAAGGAATTTCAGAAGGAATCCGAACATTTTCTTTAACATGGTTCATTACAGCTAGCAACAGTAATTTCTTGTTCCCATAATGGCATGATAAACCCCATTTGAATAGCTTGAAGCTCTATGTAAAGTTGCATTAATTACTATTCCCACGAAACATGCCACATCCGGGGTAATGTTCTTCAAAGCTTTTTAGATGCCGAGAAAATGACGTAATTGTGACGTCTTCCACACTGAAAGGTAAGGTAACATCAAGTTATTTCTTTTCTTTTCCTTTCTTATCCTTTTTGTTTGTTTAGGCGGGGTTTAAGTTCTGCCATTGTCTGCCACATATTTGACTGAGCAATTGAATAATGATGAAAAAAACAAAACAAAGATTTTCAGAAAAAAAAAATCAAAGGCAATTTCGAAACCCTATTGTTCACCCTCTGCATATCATGTTCGCATTATGAAATACGTCATTGACTAATCTTTAGGTTTATTTCTGAAAGTCTTTGGGAATGAGATTACACTAAGTCGGCAAATTCCTGTTTTTGTATAAGTTTTACACGTATGAATATCTTGCCGTTGAGAGAAATTCACGTATATTTATTAAAAAACAAAATAATAATTATCTACACAAATTCAGAATAAAAAAAAATGAAAAAAACATTAGACGTAAC
Source organism: Hemicentrotus pulcherrimus (assembly GCA_003118195.1). Classification (NCBI taxonomy): domain Eukaryota; kingdom Metazoa; phylum Echinodermata; class Echinoidea; order Camarodonta; family Strongylocentrotidae; genus Hemicentrotus; species Hemicentrotus pulcherrimus. The sequence continues at coordinate 139,557 of BEXV01000117.1, forward strand.
AATAAGATCTAGATTATGATGTGAAAGATAATCCATAAGAACAGCCGATTGAAGATTAAAGGGAGCGCGACCTAATTACTAGTTAAACAGCTGTTGTTGGTGAATTGATTTCCTTCTAGATCAGTAGTGAGTGGTAAGTCGGCAACCTTTGATGGGTGCCTATTGATAAACAATGCATTGTATGAGTCTGCTTTCCAAAATAATATTGTTTTAATTAGATCTTGACGTTATAATAGTATGGCCTTGTATCAGCCTTAATGTCATTATTCAAGGCCGTAATGGTCTTAGTGAGATGTGAAAATAGGCGTTAGGGGCAAATTAGGCTTTCTTGATTCAAGTAACTTGTACCCAACCGCTTATTATTCATTAAAGAGGACTTATTTACACCTGGTTAAAGTTATTCCATGAAGTATGGAGCACCAGGTGTCAAGCTCCTTATTTTGTCAGAATCCCCTTGATTTTACACACATAATGTAGAAAAAAAAATGAATCCACAAATGGTATCAAATGAAAAATTGATATCATGTTGATTTGTTAATTATTTAATGAATTCAAAAATAAATATTGAAAATTAAGTCAGTTGAAGTAGCTGATGCTTAGTTTTCTTATCAATCAGAAAACTAAATTTAAAACTTAAACGTGGGGTAAATTTATTGTGATTTAATAAATACCGTCAGTGACCGTGTTCCATTTTTAATCAAAAGCCGTTTGCTTTCTGTCAAATGCACCTTACCAACGTAAAGAACGTACAAAAAAACGAACAATTCGATAAAGATTAAAGATAAATACGGGAACAAAGGAAGACGGGGAATAAAATTCTAACCATCACAAGTGCAAACACCGCGTTCTTTGTAACCCGAATTTGAAAGTGATGATTATGGAAGCAAATTGGGTAAATATATAGTGAATAAGGTTATCGGCAAATTGAAACCAACCTGGTCTCGAGTCTCGTGCACATGGTGCTGCACAATTTAGATCCCTATCAAAATTTGTAATGTCAAATGTGGATGGGTATTATTACCCCTGACTCTGGAATGGACTCTTGTATTCCGGGTGCGCAGGGATTAAAGAGGGTTCAACGCCCGAAGTTGAAGGGCCGAGTGGCAGACAAGACAAAAACAGACGGGGGTGATTTTGAAGGGGAAAAAAAAGAAAGAACGAGGGGGAAAAGGGACAAGAAAACAGACCTTTGCTGCAGCACATGCAGTGGTTCTTTTCATTTCTTTAAGAGCGTACATAACTTGTTTAAAATGCGCACAAATGGCCTTTCATCAATTTTCCGCCCTAAATCACGGGCATAGAAGGAGCACAGAGTTGGGATTGTGCGGCCCCACAGAGCGGTAGTCAAAGAAAACATCACGTTTGAAAGGGACTACGTTTACAGACATAATCAACCACCATTTTGAATAAAACACCGTGGTTTCCACGCTCTGGTGTAGTGCTTAAAAAAAAACCAAAAACCAAAAAAAACAAAAAACAAATGATAGTGGACAGTATTTATCATGTTCGGACCGTTGTTAGACGTTAGGTGTCATATATTTATATGACTATGAGAATAAATAGTTCTGGGGATCCTTTGTAGACCAGGGGGTGTTTCACGAAGATCCTCAAGTTTGAACTTATCTCTAAGTTGAACTTGAATATCATGGAAAGCCATTTGTAGCCTTATTTTTCAAAATAAGGCTACTTGATTGAATCAAGTATTTTAGACTTTTCATAAATTCCACATTAAGAACATGAAATCTCTCATGATAGCAGAAAATTTGAATGATTTGCATCAACATGTTATGCCTTTTAAAATGACTTTATAAAATATTTTCAAGGATGCTAATGGCTTTCCATAATTGTTAAGTCCAACTTAGAGATAAGTTCAACTTAGGATCTTTGTGAAACCCCCCCCCCCCCCAAGATCTTTTGGTGGTCAAAGACATCTGGTATAGGCCACCAACGACAGGCATGCGCTTTGAGGAGACGACGAAAGCGAAAGAAATGCACTCGGGTGATCGCCGGACACTTGTAAACATAAGAATGACAAACATGTTATGAAATTCGAGTACGAGTCATCTATAAGATCCCTCTCAGGGGAATCCCATTTTGATTAATCTAAAAGTAACCGTAGATCCTTGCAAATCGTAAAGGCCTACATCTTTTCTTTAATTTCACCAGGTTGCATTGCATTGTACATCCTCTTTAATTACCTAACGTATAGGGAATCGGAATTTACCTAATCTATTTATTTTTAAACGATGTTTATCCTAGATCCTATCCCTGGAAAAGGAGGTTAAGGGGACAGCATTTACGAAATTCAAAGAAATCAACGATTTTTCCCCCTTTAGAAACAGTGCTAAATTGCCCAAATGTCACCTTAAATTTACATACTCTTATTAATCAAAATGTGCATCACTAGATTTGATTAGTATATTTCGAAATCTTAATACAATTTTTGCGGGAGGTTGTTCAATAAATTGAAGCGCTTTCAACAGGTCACACCGTGTTGATGTGTTACAATAATCTTGTGACCAATTACGTGATGAATTCATTCTGTCACACAGTTTTGCTGCCACAGAGTAGGTGCCATTAAACACAAAATGACAGTGGCGTTTCAGTATGGACTAGGCGTGTTCGTCGAGGCGTTGATGACGAAGTATAATTTCATCGCCCTCGCGCACTCTCCATCCACGACTATCCATATTTCATCATGCTCAACGCACACGCTCTTAATGATCAGAGCAAGGGAACACCTTTTCAGTGCTAGGGCTGTTATACACAATGTGGGCGAAGGTACATGTGCGTGTGTGTTTGGGGTTGCGCACAGAATAGAGGCATGACGCGCAGCGTGCATTCGTTGGTGCGCATATGTACGCTGCAGCTAAGACACAACTGCGGAAGTGATGGCCGGCAGAAGATGTGTCAGTGAAAGCACACCTCGTTAGGCACTGAAGCTAGTCGAAAAGCGCCAGGTTGTTTCTACAAGCGGGTAAGATTGAATCGACCCCTGACATACACGGACATTGACATGGGAGAGACTGAAGGGGAAACAAGGAGACGTGTGAATGAGGGTAATTTAGTTTAAAATCCCATTAAGAATGCCTTCTTTTAACGGGACGCACATACCTCGGTGGAGATCGTAAGGGGATTTTCTCCACCACTTTTTCCCCTTCTCCCTCGATCGACGGATTATGCGGTACATTAAAAGAGAAGCGGCTATGCAAGTCCGTGTACACTACTCTAATTCCTACGCGTGGGACTGAGGGAGCCGCAAAGCACCAGGAATATAGAAAGGGACGGCATTATTGAGATTATAACGGCGATAATATTTCGGTCGATGTATTTATGCAGTCCGAGCTGTTTACATGTCTACTTTATTCTTTTGACGAGCTTTCATTGGCATGTCAAAATGGAAGGGGAGATGCGAAAGGAGATTGAGAATGGAAACAGAGGGGAGAAGAAAACATGGAGTAAAGACGGGATAGGAGCAGAGAGAGACACAGAGAAAAAGATCGTAGAAGGAAAGAGAGAGAGAGAGAAATAAAAAGAGAGGATAAGAGGATATATGTTGCATATAAAAGAGAGATAGATAGAAAGAGAGAGAGAGAGAGAGAGAGAGAGAAAGCGGGAGGAAAGGGAATCAGGCGAAGATTGAGGAAAACAGAAGGGTCGTTCATTTTGAGTCATTGAAGGCCCAATTCACGTCCAATGTCCACTTCTACATTTAGGCTGCTACACACTGCTCAATATCTAATTAAAACAATATTCTTCCCCCGCTAGTTCTTCACATAAATTTGCGTTGTTCCCTCCTTCCGAATGTTTATAGAGTAAAAGTCGAGCAGAATATGAGGAAAAACCGACTAACTAATAACGGAATATAACTATATTATGGATATGTACCCTATATATATATATATATTTAATCAAGTACTATATAACCTTTATAAAAAAACAAAATAGGTATGAATACTTATATTACTAAGTACAACGAGGAACATTGCAAAAAGGGCGGAAAATGCAATGAAACATATTAAAAGAGCATGGATAACATAATTGGTGGGTGAACTACTATCAAAATACCTTTTCTGATGACGGAATGATGATGCTCACCATGGATATAATTTGCTGAGTCGTCATGTGCACCCTGTAAAGACAGAGAAAAAGAAAATACATAAGAAATAGGTTTCACGTCATATCAATAGCGTTTGTAATCAGGTTAAATATAATAAAGAGAACACGGTAGCTACTCATGATCATCTGAGGAAAATCTTTCGTAATCATTTCATTCTGGAGCTTGTCTTTTATTTATATAAAGCAAAAAGTGGACCTGGAAACCTTTCAAAAACGAAGAAAACGAAAGAGATAGAGAGAGAAAGAGAGAGTGAGAAAGGGAGAGAGAGAGAGAGCAAGAAAGGTTTTTTATAACATTACATCGAAGTTGACATCGCCCTCTTTTGTTATGAACTAAGACATCGCGACGATGTTAATATTGAAATGGTACATTTTCTCAAATATTTACGGTTAATAGACAGAAGGATAATAACATGTAGCAAATGCCAGCTAAAACGCGACATTATTTTTCATTTTATCTACATTAACGCGAAAGGTGAGAAGTTATGTATTTTATATGACATATGTATGCTTCAGGAAAAGGATCACAGGTCCACGCCCTCTACCAAACAGCTACCAATATTTGTGATTTGAAATGAATATATCTTAAAAAGAAAACGTGTGGCTTCGTTCAGCTCTAATACCACAAGACGGCTGCAGGGCAACTCTGACGAATGATGAAGCACAGAAACAAATCAAGCATCTCATTACACTTGAATGGACGACCTCCTTTTGCGCGGAAACATTTTGGGCGAATCGAGAGCAAAGATTGGGCTATTTTGGGCGATAAGAATGCAAATATTTCGGCAAATCTGCCACTGTTTTGTTCTCGTGGTCAGAGAACTCAGTTTTGTGATCTGGTGGAACGACCCCACGAAAAGCACAATAACGCTAGACACTGCTAAAACAGCCATCTTGGATTGCATAATATCTACATATGATTATCAATCATCAATAGAGTAACCACTTATAATAGTGTCAATGTGACGTTCATTATAAAATGTTACCTTTTAAACATTTTGATTGGTCTTTACTGTGGAAACGGAATATTTGCCATTTTGTATTTTCATTTCGTATGAATGTGCACTGTGATCATCTGTTCATACTCAAAATCCTGTTCCTTCTATTTCGTCATCCTTTCCCATCATGCACATTGGATATTAGAAATAATGCTTGTCTAACTAAACTTACACCGACCTAATCTGCCTCTTCCTAATTCCTTGCCTTTTTCCTCAACGTCAAAATACGAAAAGAGAAATTACTTGATAGTTCACTGGAGGACACAATGGTTACATACATTTGGAAACTTTCCGGTCATTTTCGAAGTACACGGTGATACAATCCAATATGAATTCATATACCAATGCAGCCATTGACAATCCTTATAATACGATTAATGGGGCAATGGCCTATAACAGGCCCAAAAGACGCCCTCTAGGCATTCTATAATCCAATAGAGAAAAGTTATTTATATTAAGATGAAATTGAAAAAATACTAAAATAAAACAGGGGCATGATAGATTGTCAACTGTCATCTTGTTTCCAGCCTCGATCTGACGGAGTAGTCATTCCCACCTTCAAACTCAGATTACACAATTTCACCTGCGCACGATTGCAACCAATATTTAAAGGCCAGTAGATGGGGGTCTTTCAAAAAATGAGGGGTAACGAAAGATGGAAGAGTGGAGGCTTAGTATCATAAAGGAACATCACAGCCATGACAAGGGCATCCTATCATTTGTGGCATTTGTCGCCTTTTCTTTATGAAACATATCCCTTATTCCAGTGGTGACGAAGGGAGGGGGAGGGGCCAAATATGCCCTGACTTTACCCCTAGCTTCTTTCCTCCATACCTGCGCTTCCATCGACTGACCGGAGACCGCAGGGTTTTAATCCTGTAGAGAGACTTACATCGGTGTACACTGCTAAACGGATTCGACATCAGACTTGCCCCCGTGACACGATTCATTACGAATATGAAATATTGGAACGGTGTATCAGGGCTCGGCGAAGATGAAGGGCGTCAAAGGAGAAAAGGGGGACCTTTTGAATCCGTATACACTTCTCTTTAAAACATTCAACGCTTCCTATCATATGGAAAGCGTAAATATGATCAGCTAGGAATTGTTTAAGTAGTCATATTCATGATGATAGCGTTGGAGAGAATATTCGTCGCAGTGTGTCATATCCCCCATGTTCAAGTTTACCCCTTTACTTATTGGAGATGCCTCACCATTTCTTACTGGTCTACCTGCTGCAAAATTTCATTACGAATATGAAAATCAATCTTGTTGTGGGGTAATGCTATGTAGATTAAAGTTTTCTATTTGTTCCATGATGAGATAGAATGCCAAAAGGCTTCCCACACAAACATATGAATGATCTACATTTTCCCCATACAAATATTGATGTGTATTAACGTATCATAATTATGCATCAGGACTCCAATGCTTAAGGCTGTGAATTAAGGTATATATTAATTGACAAACACGAGGAAATATGCTGTAACTCCTTTCCATAAACTCATTTAACTACAAGTTAAGGCGGCATAGATGATCTATAAAGGTGTTCATTGTTGGGCTAGGTTGTGCTACTTTGGATAAACACTATTTCCTTTAATTCATTAAATCTTCTTTATTTATCGAAGGGCAGGCGGTTTACTTTCACTTAGCCTGTTCCATGGCCTCCCTGTAGAAACCGACATCGTTTAGCCATTAGTAAAGACATTCCCCAGACGATTTTGCTATTTTCCTCTCCCATTCATACCTCACTTTACACATGTTTAAATAAACGTCGGTGTTTAGACACCGCATGTATTAGAAGAGCACACAGCGCGGTAGAATAAGAGTTTATCGACTTCTCTAAAGCCCAATAAAAGCCGCGTGAAAGCTGACGCGTACGGTCAGGGTTAAATGTATGACGGCTAAGCGTGCACTGGACGCGCGAGTGTGTGAGGCTATAGAGAACCGCGCACCGCGACTCGAAAGCGAGTCGGCACCTCTGTATATTTGGTATACATAACTGACAAGAATTGGTAAACATAGCGAGCAAACATGAAGACGAGGTTGCTCAAACAATGGCGGCTGAAATACGTCGGGTATATAACACAAAAGCTGCCTCCCCTTCACGTCTAGAGTTGAGGTGCACTTTTCTTAGGTATCCAAGCTATCGAGGTTAGTGTTATCTTAGTAACACGTAGACAATTACAAATCTTTAAAACACTTAAAAAAACTCTGATTTTGAATCAAATTTGAACGCACGTGCCTTCACAATCCTAAAAGTGAAAACAAGGACTACTTTAAGTTTGATATTTGGAAAAATGAATTTTAAAAAAGAAAAAAAAAAAAAAAAATTTGTTTTAAAATTTATTAATAGTTCTATTAATATGATGTTCTGATAATTGCCTAGTTTCATTCTACAATCGTTTAGTTGCCGATCATGTTTATTTAGACAACCATGATTACACGTTAAACCATGAGTTATATATCATGAATATGACGAGCTAAAAAAGAACTAACAACTTTTCCAAGAACACATTTCACACATCTTGCAAAAAAACTTAAGTTACGTTAGTTACATTTTTAATAAAGTAAATGTATATGTATTCGAAAAAATAAAGCAATTCCATTATGTGAGGATACAACACATACAATCTCTGTCAGAATCATACTTCAAGGAATACACATTATTGGTTCAGCTGCCGAATGCTTCCTGCAGAACATAACACCTTACCAGATTAAAAGGGTTAATAAAGACTCTCTCCCCCTTCCTCTGACCTACGCTAGCAGGGGTTACGTTGTGTCTATGGCACTATTTGCAGACGGAAGTTTTCGGAAGGGGGGATTGTTACTCTAAAAAGTTTGAGTAGTAAGTGTCTGATGATGGTTGGTGAGGAACGATGAGTGCAAATACGAGACCAGACTTTATACTGCGTATGCACCTGTGTTGTTATAAAGCAAAAACATATTAAAGATAAAGTTGAGTTCTGGTCATGGGATTGCATTGTGAAAAAAAAACGGTGTGGAATCTATCAGAAAAGGTTGATCATCTAGTATATAAGTATTCGTGTGTATCATCAAAACCATAATAGATTTGACCGAGTCTTGGTAAAGTAACAAGCACTGTACACAGAAAGCTATATGTGGGACAACACACATGGTGTCGGGGCTGGTACTACCTTGATTTCCTTGTCTTTCTGTGCCCATTACTCAGCCAGTATACATTTTCTTCCAAAATTGTTTGGCACATGTCATTTATTTGTAATCTTGAACATTCGGTGTAAGTTTCGTTTGATTCTGTGAAAATTATT